>PTEX01000179.1:1236896-1272238 GCA_003342815.1 Eudromia elegans | reverse complement strand
ACTTATATGTGTAGTACACTCAAATAGGTGAGGGGGTAGAAAAGCAGCTCTGGTAGCTCCAACACTGAAAATGCGACAAACTGTAAGAAGAGCTGAAGGAACGGGATGGAATGCATGAGACATGGCCACCAGGAAGCTCCAAAATAGACGAGGCCTCTCCCACAGCCCAGCACCCTCTAACACGAGTTAGAGGTGGGACCTCACAGGTGCCAGGTGGTCTGGCAAGGCTGCCTCGTGGTGGGCAGGCCACTCGAGTGTGCTCGTGGAAGTGGCTGCCTTGGCCACCCACCACAGTGGCAGCAGGAAAAGGGCCGCATGCKGCAGCCCCCTCAGCGGGCAGGGCTGGTGGGAAGGACTGATAGACCGTGCGTGTCAGGGCCTCCTGGCAGGGCACTCCATGGCGAGATGCTCCTAATGACCACATGCGAGGTGATGGGTTCACTCATAGCTCATGACTAGCTTGCAAGGAGGATGTTTTACCCTGAGGAAGGAAAAAAGTGTCTTTTTCAAGCCTGCCTTCTTTAATGTTTAATAGGAAAAGTTTCCTCTAGTGCACCAGGGTGGCTGCTGCCACGTTCACCCTGCAGCTGTGAAGCTGGCAATGTGTTCAACAAGTTCAAGACAGTCTTTTCCCTGCAGAACAAGTGAAAGTGGCTCTGCRAGAAGCTTTCAGGAAGTCAGGAGCCCCAGAGAGGACATGTGAAGGGTTATTGCACAGCAGCAGTCGCTGCTGTCACTGCCTACGCTGCTTTGACGCTGTCAGCTATTTAATCCATGTCACAGTGTTTCTTTTTCTCATAATWTGACTGTTTCACGATATGACTGCTGGACAAGATTTTCCTACACTACCTCTCCCCTTATCGGTACTCTGATCGCTGCTGAAGCTGATGATACATTTTAAAGTCCTCTTGCTGGAAAATAGACTGAGGCTTATGGAACAGACGAGCTTTGCTGATTTGGATTAGAGTTATATCAGAGGCTGAGGGAAAAGAAAAAATTATCCAGGACCTACTACATGTACCAGAAACATAGAAGTGCAAATGCACTTCTGTGTGTTGGGGACCATGTCTTCAACAGGGGGATCTCTAGCCAAAAACGAAATTCAGACTGAAAGCTTGGGGAAAATTGGGACATAATTTCTTGAATATAGACTATTCTCTGAAATATCCAAGAGTGCCAATTCTGCCATTCCAGCGTTGATTATGCTGTGGTTGATTTTTCTCATATGCAAACGAAGCTGCAGCCCACCTTGTATACCCACAAATAACTGCTGTAAGTAAACAAGCTGTTTCTACCCTCTGCAGACTAGAGTTTCAGCACAAAGCACACATAACCTGGGGATACATTTACCATCAGAATACCGGGAGCAACTTCTGCACTGCTCTCTGCAGAACAAATACTCTTGATTGACCAAAGTGTTGCACTTTCACCCACATCACAGCTTCATCTGCCTCTCATACAATCAACACGTATTCAGTAAAAAGACTTGTCCAAAGCAAACATTAGGTGAGATCTGTGAAGTGAAATCATAAAGCAGTTTGGGGAAAGCRGGTCATAATAAGATACAGGACAACATTTTTTTTTTCTTTTCCTTTTTTTTTTTTTTTCCATAGGGGAAGGGATGCCCAGGCCTGCTGCCTCGTGCTCGTGGGGAGGAGAAGCCTCTGCTACACCAGGCACAAACAGCGCAGCTCCCAGGAGAGGCAGCAGCAGTAGGAGAGGAGTTTCCTGGGAGGGAGGTGTTTCTAAATGCTGTTACTGCTGAGCCAGATTGCAGCACCTCCTGTGCAACATGGGCTTCRGTGAGCTGACTCTGGCCTCCGCTATGGTTTTGTGCAACACTATAAAGTAAGCATGTGTATATAGCATTACAGGGRTTCATCTCACACAGATGCCTGGGAGATAGTCCTTTGGATCTAGTTACAGCAAATGGAGAGAGTGAGGCAGTTCTAGGATTCAGTTCTCTGACCTACCTTAGATCTCTACCTTTGAATATGATGACTTCTGCTTGAGAAGTACTTATTTTTCTCCTGTGATTGCAAAGTGGTCTAGATAAGCAGCTCAGAGAAAGAWATCTATGCAATAGATGTCTAAATTTTGTCAGATCACTCCCATCCTACCTATCTATACCAAACCACAAGTTCTGTTTTGGTCATAAAAGAGTGCTCTGCTTGCCTACTGTCTTTCAGCTTCTACCTTAAACTCATCATTGAAGACATGTACAATGGAAGGCAAACATTGGAGAAAAATCACAAAGAGGTGATCGAGCAGAGAATTTAAATGTGCAGCTGTGTGTTTACATGGTAAACATGAGAAAAACATGGTCTGGATCCTGCTTAGACCCAGTAAAGAAGTACTGAGGGTATTACAACTGTAAGCTGGGTCTAGAATATCAGTCAATGAGCTCCCAGTTGTGGTAAGCTCATTAGGGAGCAATAAAAGCATATGCAGTAAGATACAATATCTTGAGTTAGCTGATATGCCATAAACTCAGCCCTATTTGCATCCATTATACTTGCAGTCATCCAGTCTATCACCTGTCCACAAAAAAAATTTATGGCTCATGCTGATCTTTTTATAGAATAGAGAGAAAACAGCATCGTACTTCTAGAGATGTATGTTTCAACATTTGTTAAAGTTAGTTAAACATTAAAAAAAAAGTACAAATTTTGGACAATATTTGCTGTGTAGGTCATAGAAATTTATGGGAGACTTTAGTAGATTCAGATCAATAAATGGTTTTCCTGAACTTTCATTGGTAGTTTGCTCTAATGTACAGTTTTGCAAATAGAGATCCCTTTCAATGTACTCAATCTGTCACATCACTTCATTTTTTTCAAAATATTTTGGCAACTTCTTTGCTAGATRTTGTGATGCAGTTTGATGTCTTCTCTGATTGATTAGAGGGTTTATTTCTTGGCTGTCAGTCTTGTTTCAAACAGAAAAGAAAGAAACAACCCTCACAATCCACTTTTTGTTGCACATATTCCAGCCATTATCAGGAACAATACAAACACTTGGTTGGACTTCAAAAGATGAGACAGCTACTTCAATTTCAGATCTCATGGAGGACTGGCTCATGGAACATGTCTGGAATTCTTCATAAATAGTATTCCATGTTGCTTACAAACCAGTATAACTATTTTCTGGTCTGATTCCTTCCAATAATAAATATTAGCAAGYTCACAACCTGCTAGGCAAGGACAAAGACTGCTATTCCAACTGGTAGAACAAATCCTTCTGCTTTTTATTTAATGCAGATGTGAATATTCCAGATTACATTTTTTACACTTAGAAAATTCATCTCACATTTAAATAACTAGCAGAGATGGGTCACAATTCTCTTATATTTGAGGACATCCAACAGTGTAAGAAAAGCTCATCAATTTTTATATGTATCAGTGAGACATTTGTTGACAGTGCAGTGGCTTTTATCTATCAGTATAGTCCCCATGGCAATATATGTCAGTTCATCCTGAGATTTTATGGATTTATCCTTGTAAGGATTTTGACATGACTTAGAGCAGTTTTACCCTCAGTTTTGAGACAGCAAAGATGAAGCATTTGTCCAGAGTCATCAAGAAGCTAAATCTAGGAGGTTTTTTGAAACTCATTCTAACATCTTAAACAAAATGCACCTCTATTCCAATCTTATGTCTTTGGAACATCTTCGAAAGACATTTACAATCAATGGAGGTCACTTTGTCGATTTCAGTGGAGTCTGAAAAGAGTTTTTAGAACAGAAGAGTAGTAGTTTGTGCCAGATCGTTCTTACTGGATTGAAGAAAATCACTAGACCAAGGAATCCAAGCATATAAGGAAGCATCCCATTTCTTCCCCTTTTGTATATAATATAGGAAGAAAATATTTTCTGATGTTGCAGGATATGTAGATGCTACATTCTCCCTTCCAGTATTTTCTTCCTTGAAAGAAAATGAAAATTGAGTCTTCTCCTAGAAGCAATTCCTGGGATTCCTAAGTAGCATCCAAATAGCCCACATCTGCTTTGTGTCCGGCACAGCCATGAGCATGATAATCCTATCCTCAGGGTAGTGAGGCAAAAACATTAACCCGTTTCTTCACCCGGGTGAAGAACAGGAACCCGGAATAACCTTCCCCCTATAAATGCACATACTTGAGGCAACAACCATAGACAGGCTGACATGAACACATGCATTCCTATTCATGCTTACTCAATTACAGTTTTCCTGTTGCTGGAGACTGCCTGAAGAGCCCCATTCGATTCAAATGAAGTGGCAAATGAATTAGATGATAAAAATAATTAACAACTGCAGTGGAAAGAGAAAGCCTACAGACATCTACACTATGTCCAATAGTGAAATTAAAATGCAAAGAGCCCAAGAACAATGAAAATTATGCAACAGTATGGATTTTGAAATGGGTTCTCCAGTCTTTCTGGCATTCTGAATCCTGTTTACCTGCTTGGATGCTTAAGACCGTTTCTACCATACCTTTGCTGTGACTAAGACACATAAGAAGATTGCAAGTGTCCTTATCCTACAGTGCAGACACACAGTAATAAGCACCTCTCCGGAACAGTCCCTATTGTCCAGTCAGGATGAGAAGAGTATGTTSTTTTCTTCCAGCCTCTTCTATGTAAGTGCAAAATAGCCTCACAACATGAAAAAAATACACAAAATCTAAGGGACAAGAAAGATTCCTCTGTCCACAAGCTAACTCTATCCTTTGAGATTAACAAATATGAATACGTCTTTTGTATTATTTGTTTCTTCTTCTTTARTCCTTTAAAATACAGTCCCAGTGTATGACTTTCCAAGACACATGTAGTGTTTTGCTTCACATTCAAAATCAGGAGTGAGTGGTAAATCAGTGCTAAGCTTAATGTTTCTCACTCAGTTTCTAGAAAGTACTACATTGCTGAAAAGTATTGTTGCATTTTCTTATCATATCTGAGAAGAGAAATCCTGGGGAAATGATGGGAGGACATCAGGGAAAGCTTGCATGATGTCTTTTTTTCTCAACAAAGCTTATAGCACAAGTGTTTCACAACATCCCGTTCTTTAATAAGATTATTTATGGCTAGATCTAGATCAAAGGTTATGCTTTTGCTATCTTTAACTTTTATATTGTCCTAGTTTGAATTTATTATTACATTTTATAAAATAGGTATAACGAGCAGCTTGCGCTGTTATACTATGAAGAAAAAAAAAAGTGTTTTTAAATGGTAACTGTCAGAATAACACGTTTTGTGGTTACATAGTTTGTCTGATTGGCAAATTTTTAACAATATTATCTTGAGAAATAGCAATATATACACAACTTGATCACAAGCAGTTCCCAATTCCAGTCTGCAAGTAATCTCTCTCCCTTTGGATGATTAAATGKCCAGGGACAGCTGTGAACATTGACACCTCTCCTGTTCTGCACAGGTTCTCACAYGTACGACTGCAGTGTGTGGTTGAGCAAAGTGACTAATGACTATCAAGTGCCTGATTTCTCYTCCGCTTCCTAGGAGATGCAGTATCAGAAATGTAATAGTGTTCTGAAAGCAACCAGCTCTAAGMCTTATAGTAAATGCTCTACCTATACTGAACATAGGCATTTTCATGTTAAATAAATGTCCTGCACTTCAGCCTTCACTCTGAGGACACGCTGAGACCCAGCTAGGGCTATGCCTTGAGTATGTTCTAAACCACCAGGAGCATCCAAATATGCCAACCAGAAGTACCCTTCAAGCCACATCACAGCTAACTCAGAGGATAGAACAGGATGTGAGGGGTCTATGCTGAATTTCTACCTGGCAAGTCAGTGCTTACTAGATGATGCAATAGCATTTGACAGAAGYAGTCAGGCAAAATATCCACTGAACACTTTGGACAGCAGAAGACAGAACTCTGAGATTAGTATAAAGAACAATTTGGGAAACTAAAACTGAAAGGTACTCTCACAAGTTGGTAAGTCAAATTTGGCTGAGGGATATCTTCATGGATGACACAAGTGAATTTCCAATAAGCTGTGTGGATGTAGTTCCYAGTGAAAAAAACATGTCACTTAAAATTAATTATAAGCATCAAAAAATACTTTTAAATAATACCTTAGAAATAAGCAAATATATTAAGTGAATAATCTTAAACTTGAGTAAGTCCCTCATTCCACGTCCTCAGACAAAGGTCTCCAGAGGTTCTTCTGTAAATGGCAATTATTTCCAACAGAAAACAAATGTATTTCAAACGTGTGAGGCTAAATGAAAAAAAAAAAATCCATTTCATCACTATGTAATGCATCCATTAGAATTACTGCTGACAGGTTTGTGCAGCTTTTCTAAAAATTCTCTTCTTGAAACATACAAAATGACTAGAAATCTAACGTCTGCAATGGTTAGAGTCCCTTTCACACTGTATATCTGGTAAATAAGATTTAGCTTTTAAAATTTAATTTAAAATATTATAAAGTATAAGATATATCACTGGCTACAAAATGCAAATCCAAAAATATATTTTGGAAACAGTGTTGGAATAAGAGCAGTTGTATAACATTACTGAATGCMAGAATCGCTGCTGGATCTAGCAACTTGGCACACTGATATGAATTAGGGAAACATTTTGCATTTATCTTTTCAGTGGTACTCACGGTGTTTTCCAAAAAACAAACAAACAAACAAAAGGAATAGCAACAGGAAAAAAAATCAGTTACTTCATTATATATTTCCATTAACAGATTTTTATCTTGATCTTTTAACAGATCTTCTGTGACAGGGTATTATGGTTTGCAATTAGGCAAGAAATATATAGAGTTGACTGATTTCATTATCTAGCTGTTGGCATGGAGTTTCTTTAAACTAATTCTAATTCTAATTTCACCTCCTATTGGGAGGTCATGAATATAAATCTTTTGCAACCTATAGAAATAATTCATGTTCCCATTAAGCAGGGCACATCAGAATCAAAYCCAATGACCCATGAGCATTTATTGTGCTCTAGATCTCAGAGCTTGTTAAAACAAAGGTGGTGAGCCATACATACGTTACTAATCAAAAGCACAGGATACTTTTTCAGAAAGTATCAATGTCTACCAACATCATTAATCTCATTATGTACTAGAAGTGTAGCATTCCTCCCCAGACTGCCACAAGGATACAAGTTCTATGCCTATCCAGTAGGTTTTTTTCAGATATGTTGTGTAAATCTGGAGAGACTCCATTAATTTCCCTTTTCTCCAAATGCATACTGTTAAATCTCAGATAGAATCTTGTTTGCACTCTCTCTTTCTTTTTTTTTTTTTTTTTTTTTCCCTTGATATCATGAACTGGGTGTTAAGGGCATTGAGTCGTGCTGGACCTGGAAAGAAGCCATCCTCTCAAAAAATGTCATTAAATAGAGCATGTTTCAAGGATGAGATTTTATATAGTTAGGGTTGTATGGTCATAAAAAGTCATGTTTTKTAGGGGAAAAAAAATCCTTACCATTACTACTTCCGCAAGAATGTAATGCAGTAAAAACTAAAGAAAACTGTTCAGTGGCTATATATTTCTGAATATTTCTCTTTGAATGTAATCATTTTTTTCTTAAAAAAAGATATGAAAGCAGATAAAGAAAAGCTTTGATATAAACTGCTTGTAGGTAAACCTGATTGAACTGTATGAAAAATAGCAGTGAATGGAACAAATAATTTTCTTTTGCAACAAAGCAAGAAAAAGAATAAAACTGAATGCTTTCTTTTTAAATACAAAGAATAATCAGAACACACTGCAGTCTTGAAAACAACCACATTAAAACRGATTTCTGATTTCTTTGGGGTAACAGATGCTTGGCTAATTCGAGATATCAACAAGGATGAGAAAACAGTAGGATACAAAGTCACCCCATGATGTATCAAAGCTGGGGAATTTTTAAAAGATGCAATTCACTGATTCACCAGCTTAATTGTGTGAACGGCTGTTACTTTCAAACTTGATGTTAAAAACTTTATTTCATCACCGTGTTCTGTCCCATACTCACATCAATAGAAGCAACAACTCTTGTCACCCTTCAGTGCTCCCAATGTCTTCATTACTTCAGCATCTAAATGTCTAAAACTTCTAGAATTTTGTTCAGAAAGAAATAAAAATATGTCAAAGCTGAATTTGCTTATTATATAGCCTTTGTTCAGTCTTTGTATTTCTTGATCACTGATGACCTGATTTGGAAAAGACTCTTGCATATGTATCTTGCTTATAAAAAAAGTTCATGTTATTATTCTCACAATCACTCTGTGGTATGTGACAACTTTATTTTTGAGTTAAAGAAATAGAAGCACAGAGAAAAAGTATGGAAGATGTCAGGGGAGTCAGGGGCCAAGGAGGATTTGAGTCTAAGCCTATTTCTTGTTTAATTTCTTCTCTAACTAGCTGAGCTCTTTAGCTGATGGCGCAGTCAGAATATAAATGCTGAGTCTTTTTTAAAGCTTCATTATGCCAGTGAGCAATGGGAAGATGGGTAACTACAAGTGTGGGGTAGGACAAGCAATGTGAATTTTCTGTTAACCTACAGTGCTTGCAAAGGTGACATAATGTCCGTTATCACAATACACATTTCAACACTAATGGCTCAGCATGGCATGATGTATTACAGCATGTAGCACAAAGTCATACACACCTACTCTCTCAGACTACTGCAGAGAGGAGCTTTTCAAAATGTCATTTTGAAGTGATCATTTCAAAACTGGTTTCAAGACAGGGTTTATGGATGGCCTATTGCTCAATGCCTATAGAAGAGTGTCCTGGATTCTTTTGGATTCTGGGATTAGTGCCATAGAACTTGAGAGAACATCATTTGTCAAGTATTACAATTTGTTAGAGCTAAGCAGTTCTACATATACATGACAGACACTGGACAACACTAAACAATTAACACCAGAAAGTCTACAAAGTTAAAAAGTATAGTTAAGTACTAAAAGTAGAATACACATATCAGAACTTTATGCTTAAACTACAGGTGCACAGTACTGTGACTATTCTTAGACACACAGTACAATGACCCTGCTTGCCCCTTCCTTGTCCCCATGGGCCACTCTCCACTTTAGTTTTCTCCACACAGTTCTCAGCACATTCAAGCTGAGCCAAGATGAAGAGTGTCCCCACTGGATTATCAGGTCCTCAGGCCAGTTGACGTCCAAGTCCATACAGAGGTATGTGTCTTGCTTTTCTATATCTTTCATTTATCCTTTCTTTTCTTTTATGCTTCTTTCTTATCTTTTATCTTCCTTTCCTATCTTTCTTTTCTTTTATCCTTCTCAGGTTTAGTTTATTATCCAATCAATCAGTGCCAAAGTGCAGTTACATGATAGAACAGATGGCCTGAGGTGGTAACAGTATGGTTACCAACAGTATGCTCCACAGGATGCTCTGCAGTATGGTCAATAGATAACAGTTCACATGTCAAAGGATATCAGTATGTATGTTCAACAGGTAAAGGTACACATGTTCAACAGATTACCCAGTGCAAAGTTTCACAATACCTAATGCTATACCCAGTGTGATTCTGTGGTGTCACTTACCGTTCACTGACTAGGCTTGCTTGGCACTCATGGGTTCATTGGAGGGCTACAGCAAACCCATGATGGTGCACCCAGGATTCCTTAAATCTACATATGCAGAATGTGAATATTGTACGGGAACCTGGACACGTTTATGATCCGTGATAGACATGTCATGACAAATCCCACAAAACTTACTGGACATCAAAGGAACCCACAGTGCTGCACAGTACCTTAACATACTAATGTTTTCAAAATGCCAGTGTGTTTAAATTAAACAGGCCGTTTATTTTAATAACTACCTACAGATACACAGCAATTACAATTAATATGCACACTGCAAATTAAGCCTTCAGTTCCTTTACCAAAATTTTATGACCAGGAACCATTGTCTTTCTGTTACTTTTATGCTGATCCCTGTAGTCAGAATACATTTTGAGAAGAGCATTAAGGAGAAGGAAGCAACAAAGAYTTGCTTATGCAAAGAACTATTAGAGGCTCCCACTTGAAGTCCAGAGTGCTGAGTAAAATGTGGTTACACAAGGAATGGAGGAAAAGTGGAAAAACATCAGAGGCTGGATTACATCATGGTCCGTCTTCTCTAAAGTACAGTGGTGAAAGTGGTGAACTGGTGCCTGCTGCAAATTCCCTGTGAGGGATCACACTCATTTCCTGTAGTTAATGGTTTCCATCACAGAAATAAAAGAAAGGGAAAGCAAGAGATCTTGTGAATCCTGRCTTTCAGTTAATCTTTCAGATTATCTCAGCCATTTGTCTAAGCCCAATTTCTAGGACTGAATAACAGTACACACAGCTAGAAGACTTTCACTATACCCAATGAAATCAGCGTATAACAGAACATACAACGTTACAACAAAACAGGCTAAAATGTGTGCTTGTCAGGAAATGAGCGTAAGTAAAAAAATCCTGTCCGGTTGTTGATGAGACTATCTGAAGAATGGCTCAAGGAGAGACACAGAATAACAAATATTCACAGAGGAAGTGAGGAAGAAAGAGGCAGACGCAGAATTCAGGCTATGGAGCATCAGAGAAGAAAAAGCATTAAAAAAGAAAAAGCAATGAAAAGCAACAATTTGTTCAAAGGAAAAGGAATGAGCTAATCCTTAAAATTATTTAACCTTGAGCATAGCAATAAGCATATGGCAGTACAGCAAAAGACTTTGTGCAGTTCTGGGTTCTTAGGTTTCTTCAAACCTATTTTCTGTCTCATTGTGCTTCACTCATGTCCTTTGAATATTTCTGTTCCATAGCTTTTGTGAGTCAGATGATCAAATTCTATTATCTCCAAAATCTTGACTCCTACAAATTAATATTTTTTCACTTGTCAATCACAMTACAATCCCCCAGTATGACAAGACTGATGGTATGTAAATGCATGTGATTTACAGCAGTTATCACTTTCTGCCATTAATTTCTGTATCTTCAATTTCAAATCCTGGCTTATAACCAGCTTACTCTAAATAACCTGTGATAAGATGAATATCTTATTTCTAGTTTTTCATTATTTCTTAAAGCTGTTTCCTACCTCTCAACCTTTACTTGATGAATATAGCTGTCAAAAACCTGGGCATGATCCCAAAACTGAAGTTTTCTTATAGTATTTTTATTAGCTATTTTGCCAGGACCTCTTTATAGTCACAGTTGCTATTGTGAAGGACATTATATACTGTTTCAAATACATCATCAATTAAAGAGACATTATGATACAGCATATTAGATAACATGCTATCTGGCAAATATTTGACTTTATAAATTAACCTATACCTACACTTAGAGACAAATTAGATTTTCCTTTCCTTCCTATCTTATCTGTGCTTAGACAAAAATTGTGTGGTGAAGATATGCTGCTTTTTAAAATAACTACAGTGATGATAATAATAATACCACATAATAATTACAACATTTTATAAGCAAAGCAACCTGTTAGGCATAGAATAGATGCCTTTTTATCAAGAGGCCTTTATTTCAGAAAGATGGTCTTTCCCTATGCTTTACAACAACCCAGGGAAAGCCAGGGAAATATCTTAATAATGAGATTAAATAAAGGTGAGATGGCCCACAGGACTCACCAAAAGTCATGGAATAATTGGGAATACAGGAAATAAATTAAATAAATGAGACTAAAAGAATTACACATATAGATCAAGATTAAAGGCCCATTTAATAAAGTACCTTGTCTGCAAGAGAAACAAGAAATAAAGATAGTGGTAAAGAGCATAAAAGGAATGAAACCCTGTACTGGAATGAAACCTGCTACTGATCTGTCTTGGCCCACTTCCCTTTGCCTAATTGAAAAGGAGGATATACATGTAGAAAACGTATGAGATCCTTTAGTGACAAAACAGAAGTTTTAGGAAAGAATGCTTACACTGTGGAAAATGAAATTTTTTAAAAAATATATATAGCAAGCAATTCAAGAACTCAATAAGAAGAAAAAAAAAGAAAAGATGAAATCAATGCAGAATGGCAAGTAGGAACACCTTRGTGTTATAAAAACTCTCATGGACAAGTAGAGCAGAACTCTGCAGCTATTAAATAAAAGGATTAAAGTGTGTGCTAGTTCTGATAAATGATTGCATAAACCTAATGCCTTCTCTGTCAATGGGCTTGGACTGATATTCTGTTCTCAATGTGTTGTAAAACCAAGCAAGGAGGAGGTGAAGAGAAAATCTGTTCCTTTGCAAACTTTGTCTACTAATATGCAAAGTCAGTCCCAAAATAAGGCTGGCTTATAGACAAAGGGCTGGCTGTTGCATTAGGTCTGTTTTTTTGCTCTCCACTGCTGCCATACCAGAAAATCCATGTGACTATGTGTTCTGAAATTGTAATCTGAATAAATGTAACAACATCAGATTAAAGAGGGCTTTTAGAAATATAGGATGTGATTTCTCTCTTCCAATTTTATGCATTCCTAATGAAGTAAACAACTATGCACTTACAACTGCCAGAAATGTTGCATGCACCCATTTCTACAGGGATACATTTCACTTATCTTAAATGTCTTTTGTAAGGTGAAATGATGAACTTTCTGAAGGAACCTAAGTCTTTCTATTGATTATATATACAATCTAGAGGATCAATATAGAAATAAAGGCTTATTTTTATGTGGCTAAAAGTAGATGAGATGAATGTCCCCTTTGTAAATGGTGTTGCTTAAGACAACAAGGACTCAACTTTACTCAAAAAATCAGGTTCAATCCCAGAGCTATCAGGCAAAAAAGAGACGTCATTGTTCTTTGAGAATATTTTACTGGAAAAAATAGGCGTATAGATAATCACAGAATCACAAAACAGTTAAGGTTGGAAGGGACCTCTAGAGATCATCTAGTCCAACCCCCCTGCTCCAGCAGAGACACTCAGAGCACAGGGCACAAGCCAGGCAGGTTTAGAAGATCTCCAGAGGAGACTCTACAACCTCTCTGGGCAGCCACTTCCAGGGATCTGTCACCTTCACAGCAAAGAAGTTCTTCCTCACATGGACATGGAACTGCCTATGCTTTAATTTGTACCCATTACCCTTTGTCCTATCACTGGCCACCACCAAGGAGAGTTTAGCCCCTCCTGCCTGCATTCTCCCTTCAGGTACTTACACATATTGATCAGATCTCCTCTCAGTCACCTCTTCTGTACCTAATTCAATCTCCTGATTTGCATGATATTTATAATACTTTTTTTTTTTCTGATAAATTCTTCTTATTCTGAAAGAAGATGCCTTTTCATGATAACTGTTATTGGAAAAGTGACCTAATAGACCTTGTTACACAAGGACTCAGGAGGATTTTCAGGAATCTGTGTTTGAAGCTATTCTACTCTTCACCAAACCACTGCTTCCAGTCAGCAGTGGAGTTTCACAGAGAATCACAGAATGGTTGAGGTTGGAAGAGAACTCTAGAGATCATCTAGTCCAACCTTCCTGCTCAAGTAGGGACACCTAGAACACGGGGCACAGGGTGTTCCCCATCATGTGATCTGCAGCATCATATAGTATTGGTGTAGAGCTGTTTCTTTTCTTTTTGTCTACCTTTTGAAATATGACCCTACCTCCACCCCTTTCTCACACATTTTCCTACCTGAACTCAAGGGATCCATAGCAGCACAATAGCTTTTTTTTTTTGTTCCAGCACACAGGGAAAAGGGAGAGAAAGTAGAACTGCCCCAAATGAGAAGTATATGGGAGAATCACAGAAAAGGCTGTTAAAACATGAGTGGGAAAGACCAAATGGAGAGCACAAGATAAATTTTATAAACATCCCAGAAAGAGAAGGAATACACGGAGAAGGAGAGAGAGGTGAAAGGGAATATCAAATACTATTCAGTCCTTGTGCTGAGAAAATCCAGAGAGACAGTGAAGAAAATGATTTTCCCTAGAAAAACAAGCTCCGTGTACCTGCATTTGGAAAAGCATTAGAGGTCTGAAAATAGACGAAGGCTGAATGAAATGTATTGCTTTTTTGGTGCACTATGTATCAAATATGAGGGAGAGTCATAAACAGGTTACATGACTAGAAATAGAAACAGACATTTGGAAGAAAACATGATTACAAGGAAAAATACCCTGTCCAATTTATTTCTAACCATTTGCTAAGGCTCTGCCTGCCCTATTTTGAAGCTATCAGGCATCAGTGATGATGACTCCCAAGGATCAGGGTGCAGTTCTTATGCCTGAAATCCAGCAGGAGAGCAAAGTCAGTGCAGTGTTAACATAGTTATGAGAATGTAAACATCCAATAAGGGAATGCTTACACTAGTTTAAGCTTCACTTTTATCTGGTTAGCTGAAGCGGGAAACTTACCCTTTGAAATCAGTCAATATAAATGTCATTTTAAACTGGGTTGCGAGTATCCAAGGATGTGCACTGCGTAATTCAATTGCTTTAGTTACACAAGGCCAACTTGTCTAATAAGCAGAGTGACTTAGAAGTGCATCCAGATGAAGACAGCTCTACCTTGCAGGGGGAAATAGTGCAATGTCTCAGTGAGCGCAATGTCTCAGTGAGCAGCCACTGATCTCTAATTCTGTCAACATTTAGGGGAAAAAATCTGAAAAGGCAATTGAATTCCAGTAGGTCATGGAATGCTTTCTCATTTTTATTTAATCATCAGGGCCCAAGAGCTTTCCAAACTGTGCTTCTCTGGAGGGAAACCCTCCTTGTCTTCCTCCTTCTACCTGCAGTCTCTGAAGTTTGAAGCTGCTCTTTGGACCAGGTGTCTCAACTCCATTTGATCTGGAGGTACCTGYAGGTCTCCTGCCACAGCACTAAGTGTCCTGGGGGGCTACTGGGCCTGAGGCAGCATTTCCTTCCTGTTTCTGTAGTTCACTGAAATTTTGCACAAGCAAAAATACTAATTAATATTTTAATTAATATTTTTAGGAAGCATAGTCCCTGGTTAGACTGAAGCAGTCTTGGCAACATTTACTGTTCACACATGTAATCACTCGGCTCTTGTTAAAGCTTTACAGCTAAGCAGTGGGAATTTTAACCAAGGAAATCAATAGGTGTGTGCTGTGTTAATCAGGATTGCTCRATTCTTTAGGAGTGGCTGTCTAGAAGCAAGACTTGCTCTACCACTTCTGCACCTACAGAGGTGAGGGGAGGGCCGTGCCCGTCCCAGAGGCAGTGTCAGATATGCTTTCCTACATATGCAGAGTCAATGGGAGTGAGGAGTGACATGGTCCCTCCTGCACAAAACAGATGTTGTGCTGTCAAGACCACAGATGACGCAGGCCACTGGAGCTGGTAGGACAAGAGGGCATGGCAAGCCACAGATGTGAAGGGTGCAGGGATAATTACGAGAAATCGCATGTTGCCATCAGTCTCAACCCATTTCCTGCATCTGGGGCACCCCGTTGCTGACTGGACAGCACTGATGAGAGCAACTGTGGCAGAACACAGACCTAAATGGAAAGGCAGAATAACCCTGCCAGCATCCTCAGCAAGCAGCCTGCATGCCTACAAGCTGTCTCCAGGCCTCATGCCTTCCAGACTGCCAGTCTCTCTGCCACTTTGGGATGGTGGCCATCTGACCAACAGCAATTGGTCACCCACCTATTTCACTCCCCGCCACTACAGCCACTGCCAGAGTACTGGCACTGAAGGGAGAACCTCCCTTTGAGCCCCTTTTGTTGTGCAAAAGTATTCCTGAAACTATAATGAGATTGTTGTTTATTTTTACAAGGACAGCTGCAATGGTCAACATCAAGTGGGAAGAAAAATGACTGTCATCAGCATGCAGCACCTGTCAGTGAGGCTTTCACTCCAGCAAAACATAATCAAGTTTTTAAGGCGGGACCACAAAAAAGCAACATCAGCACTTTTGCCATTATTGGAGCTACTAATAGCAATCACTCTCCCAGTGGCAGGGACAGGAGTCTGTCTTTCCCTTTGGATTTTGACCTTTGTAAAACTTTTGGCATAGATACAGCAATTAGTCCTGAAACCCACTGCAGGCACGGAGACGGAGTTATGATCAATCACTGCTGTGTGCAGCCCTGGTCGTGGACCAGCATCCTGTTGTGCTGCATCCTGCATGACCACAGAGCAAAAGGCTGGGCCAAACAATTGCTCTTTTCTTCTTTAATAATCAAAGRGAAATCAGCTGTCTGGGAATCAGACCAACACGTTAAACCTAAAGAAACATAATTCCCAGTACAACAGCRGCTCTCCAGCATCTATTCTGCTGTTTATTTACAGCTTATGCAGTGTATAGCTTTATAACTGCACTAGGACACCAAAACAGGAGGATGGGCAGGGATTTTTTTCAGTAGTCATTTAATGGTCTACAACAGCAGCAACAAATCTAGTGTCCAGACAGCAGTTTCCCTGTGCTTGCTTCCATTTACAACATTTCAACTCTTTCTTGAAAACATAYGGGGGAGTGGATAAAGCCCCAGACTTTTTTGTTGTTTCAGTTATGGATCAGGAGTTCTTGCACACAAAGTCAAGGATACATTAGTGTAACTTGCAGCAAACTGCTGTTCATGCGAGGATCAGCAACTGGTGCCAATCAGGTGCCAGAGTTACCATATGAACCTCCCGCAATAAGYGGCAAACCTAGTTAAACATACAAACCCTAGGTGAAAACAGACAGACAGACTTCCCAAGAGCATCACCAGTCAAGCCAGATGCTGAGAGGAATAAAGTCCCTTGTTAGKATTTCTGATTGGAAACATTACTGGAAACTATGGACAGCAAAATCTGGAACACAAAAACAGAACAGCAAAATCAAGGTGCTTCTAGCTGTGAGCCATTAAGACTCTACAGGAATGCCTGCACACCATAATAATGCAAAACTCAGTTTTAAGGATAAATGTCACCCTTGGCTGAGGCTGTGCAAGGCTCCAGACATTGCCAAGAACATCTCAGCTGTATGGCACAAGTGTTATTACYCTTTGCTTAGTCCACTAGCCATCAACACCTCAAATATTGCAGAAACACATGCAGCAAAAGAGAATCTAAATTTTATTTTGAATTTCTGGAATCAAGAYGGTTTTGTTGGGAAAGGGTCAAAAATTGCTTACTTATATTTTTATAAAATAGTACAGGAACTGAAGTCTCAATGAAGCCTGATACACAGGAAATCAGGTCACACATACACACAAAAAGAAAAAACTGAGCATGGATATTAATCTTTTGATAAATGGTTCTCAGGAATATCACTATATTAGTATACTAGAACCCATTTTGTTCAAAAGATTTTTTTAGAAGTGGGAGCTTTATTATTATTATTATTTATATATAAGCAGTTGTATTCTGTATAATTTATAAGTGTATTTATATATATGCATACTAAAGCATACATATATATAATCTTATATACATGCAGACATATGTCTGTGTATGTCTAGCCCCATAAATAAATATATTTTTTTGAGAATATTCTACCCAAAGTTCAGCTCTCCTCTCCTCCCTTTTTCCTTGCCCCCCCCCCTTTTTTTTTTTTTGGAGGGAGAGGGAGGGGTCTGCCTAAATAAATTTCCAGTCACTGAGAAAACTAAAAATTGTACTTCTCAATATGATATTTCTTGTTTAAGGGGTTCTGAGTGGACATAGTGCTTACCAGAATAGTGGCCTACTATGGTCACTTATAGTACAGAAGTCTAGCATGTAGGGTCAATAGAAATAACAAAGTGAAAAGTGGGCCAGTTGATGAGAGAGATCTACAGAGGTGAGAAAGATGGCTTTCTAGCACATGTCATCTGAAATCTGCTGGTTCAAAAATTACAGGAGCAGGGGAGACACAGACCCTCTGCTTCTCTTTGTGTCCTGAGGGCTGGACACACGTGTACCAAACTGCATCTGTGCTCATRCACCCGACAGTGGCAACTCCTGCAGTGAGGGCTAAGGCTGGCAGTATCTGAACACTCATATGCAGTCCTCTATAAGAGGTGTCTGCCTGCAGGGTTTGAAGCTTGCACAAAGTGGATTTATGAAAATTTGGGGAGAAGATGGTMATTTATTGGCTGATTTTTTGGGAGGCATCCAGGGAAAGCAAAACAAAACAAAATATCTGGAACAGCAGAATAGATTTGTATGCAATACTAGAAGCCAGGGAGTTATAAAGAGTAGTGTGGGAGAGGAAAGACACCATCTGACTTTGTGTTCATTAAGAAGGAGTCCTAGCTCTTTCTGACAGCAGTTGTGCAGGTGTTCAGCATTAAAATAGATCCACCATAATAAAAACTTGAGCACTGAGATAGCTGTCAAGAGTGCAAGTGATTCAGCTGTGACAGAGGCACATAGATGTCCAGATCTGGCTGTGAACTGGAAGTTAAATCAGAATGAGTGTTCCTTTTCATACCTGCTACTAAATATCTTACCAAGTTCTCCCACTGGTCTAGGGCCAAATACTTTGACCTGAGAGCTGAGTATTGACTCAGCTGTTCTCTACCT
Organism: Eudromia elegans; assembly: GCA_003342815.1. NCBI lineage: Eukaryota > Metazoa > Chordata > Aves > Tinamiformes > Tinamidae > Eudromia > Eudromia elegans. The sequence continues at coordinate 1,253,832 of PTEX01000179.1, read as the reverse complement.
AAACTCAACYTTGGAACTAAGATTCTGGTCATTATTGATGGTCCCCAGCTTGTTCCCCCAATTGCCACATTCTCAGTGGAGTCTACAAGATAATGCATCTAAAACTGTTGGAAAAGTCATTTTCCTGCTTCAGAATTAAGTGGATATTGAAAAATGCCCTATGGAGGGCAGCTAGCAAAATTTGCAACTCCATCTGGAATTTTTTGCAACTATGGGCCTGAACTCAATTTTAATGCAAGATTCTTCTAAAATATACAAAGGCAAGAGAAGAACTAATCTGGGAGGGAAGATCATCTGTACTACCTGTAAGCAGTGACAGCTCAATAATATTTGATTCATCTCCTGAAGCATATTTGTCACAAAGAAGCACCTCTGGTGATAGATAGGATAGATAAGACTTCAAAGAGTACTGGACATGAGGAATGATCATCATAAATAAAGGCAGTCAGAGCTGCAGAGGTGGCAATGTATACATGCATTATGGGTCTGCCTGTCTCTTTCTAACCCTTTAAAAAAAAAGAAAAAACAAAAAGCAGAACTTACCGTTCAATGTGCTGCCGACTTTGGAGCCTCATTTTTTTATTATTTTTTGTTCCTTTTCTTTTTTTTTTTTTAACAGGAGCATTAAAGATCTTAATTAAATCATTTTTCTGTTTTCCACTCCCTTTTATAATTCAGATTATGAGATGCTGCAGCTGTAAAATGTCTGCAGAAATTAGCACAGCAAAACCAATCGCTCTGATGGCAACTGTGTTAAATGACATAAACATCAGGCTCAAGGAGGTTTGCTTGCTGTGCTTGCTGCTGTATTATCTCCCTCTGTTCTGTGGAGTTAGCAGGTGCAGTTCAGCTCTCAGAGTAAATTAGAGCAGTCCTTGCAACAGCTGAATCTGTCCCATCCAACAGTGACCACCACTGTGCCAACAGGACTGCTGAGATGGAGCAATGCTCATTTCCCAAGTGTGCTTCTAGCACACTCCTCTGCTGCAGCATCCAGGAGGGACTGAAGCAGTTTCTCCATCATGTCATCACAAACTCATCTTAGATCTCCTGATAGAAGGGGAATTCTCAGGTATGTCATTCAGGAATGCAATGGGTTGTAAAGGCTGGCCCAAATGGAATGACACTTGGTAAAATATAACCAAGGATCTGAACACAGAGCATCGAAACCCATATGATGGCTATTTGTATTGTGTGACCCAGCATGAGCACACAAGAAATGACCTGGTGATGCTGATAGCAGCAAAATTTAACTCTTCCCTTTAGAAGGGGAAGTACAAGGTCTAGTCTTTCACTGCTAAAAGCAGCAGTTAGCCAGATTCACCAGAACACTGTATGATTTTCTCAAAGCCTTTCTTAATGCATTTGTACCCAATGATTCAGACTATACACATTAAATTAATTTGGCTGGTATTTATCAGTGATAATATTTCACCTCAATTCATCTCCAAGAAAAATATTTTTAAAGGATAAATTTCTGTAAGTGGGAATTTATCCACAATAACAGAGGGAATTAGCAGCATTTCTCCATTTGCTCAGTCGGAGTGATGCAGTCAAAGACATTCCACTGCTAACTGAATAAATCCATGAGTTACCCAAATGTTTCACTTTTCCTGAACCATGGCCCAGCTCCAATACACACATATGCTGTTTGTTATGAGATGACCTGCTCTCTTTTTTCTCTCATACACCCTTGACTTCTCAGCTAATCATTTTTAAATTCTAATACCATGATTCTATTTTTTTTTGTCTGTCAAATATGTGGATTGATTTTAACAAGTAGTTTGTTTTGCTTATTTTTGATTAATAACAATGTAATGTGAACTTATTAAGTTTCACTTTGCTGTAACATAAATGCCCAAACAAGAGTCAGAGAGACAGAGAATTTGTCCCTATATTCTATGTCTCTATATGTCTCTATATTCTTTATATCAGATTTTCTCATCTTCTGATCCAAAGAATCAGTTTGGAACCATAAAGCTGGTAGACAAAAMCGTCTCAATAGAACTACATGATCACAATGTAATTACAAAGGAATTACATTCACCCCACCTAATTTAGAATCCTTTATGGGATGACTCTCTATATAGTCAAAAGCAAAGAGCATACAGCACCACATGTTTTAACTCTCCTAAGATGTGGGTAAGATGTTATTGCCTGCAGATAAGACTGCTTGGAAGACTCTGCACAGAGAATGGTTACCAGCTGTTCACTGATCCTGAGTCCTGTAAGTATTTGTTCTGGTTGTSACACTCCTCATTCATTCATGACCTCGATGATGGGACACAGGTTTATTAAGTTTGCAGAGGACACCAAACTGTGTGTCACGGCATGAAGGAAAGGTTTCTTGATATCCTGAAAATATGCTCTAGAAAAATAATGATGTAATTTAAGAAGACCAAAAASCAGATATTGCAGGTAGGAAGAAATAATCATAGAATCATAGAATACTTAAGGTTGGAAGGGACCTCCAGAGGTCATCTAGACCAGCCCGCCTGCACACACGCAGGGGCTCCTAGAGCATGTAGCACAGGGTGGTGTCCAAGCGGGTTTTGAAGATCTCCAGAGAAGGAGATGCCACCACCTCTCTGGGCAGCCTGTTCCAGTGCTCTGTCACCCTCACTGTTAAGAAGTTCTTCCTCAAGTTCCTGTGGAACTTTTGGTGCCTCAATTTGCAGCCATTTCCTCTAGTTCTATCACTGGCCACCACTGAGAAGAAGCCAGCCTCATCCTCCCCACTCCCTCCGTTTAGGTACTTATATACATTGATSAGGTCCCCTCTCAGYCTTCTCTTCTCCAGGCTGAASAGGCCCAGCTCTCTCAGCCTTTCCTCATAGGGCAGATGTTCCAGGCCCTTAATCATCTTCGTGGCCCTGCGCTGGACTCTCTCCAGCAGCTCCACATCCCTCCTGCACTGGGGAGCCCAGAACTGCACACAGGACTCGAGGTGCGGCCKCACCAGGGCTGAGTAGAGGGGCAGAATCACCTCCCTCCACCTGCTGGAAATGTTCTTCTTAATGCACCCCAAGATCCCATTGGCCCTCTTGGCCACGAGGGCACAATACTGCCTCATGGTCAACTTGTCRTCCACCACGACACCCAGGTCCCTCTCTGCGGGGCTGCTCTCCAGGAGGTCAGTCCCCAGCCTGTAGGCACGTCTAGGGTTATTCCTCCCCAGATATAGGACYCTACACTTGCCCTTGTTGAACTTCATGAGGTTACTCGTTGCCCAGTTGTCCAGTCTGTCCAGGTCCCTCTGGATGGCAGCGCAGCCCTCAGGGCTGTCAGCTATTCCTCCCAGTTTCGTATCATCAGCAAACTTGCTGAGGGAGCACTCCATTCCTTCATCCAGGTCGTTGATGAATAAGTTGAACAGGACCGGACCAAGGACTGAGCCCTGGGGGACACCACTATCCACAGGCCTCCAGCTGGACTCGGCACCACTGATTATCACCCTCTGAGCCCTGTCATCCAGCCAATTCCTAATCCACCTCACTGTCCACTCATCTATGCCACTCTTCAGGAGCTTGCCCAGGAGGATGCTATGGGAGATGGTGTCAAAAGCCTTGCTGAATTCCAGATAGGTGACATCCACCACTCTGCCCTCATCTATCCTTCTAGTCATAGATTCATCTAGATCATCTAAACTTAGCTTAGAAAGGGAACAACAACCTGAGTAGTGGTTTTACCGCTAATCCTAGAAATGACTGGGAGTCAATGTCATTCATAAGCTGAACACATATCCATAATGTCATGTTGCTGTGGAAAAAAAAAAAAAGCCAAAACTGAACACTGCATTGAGTCATAGAATCAAAAATATAGCCCACAGCCATCTTGCTTAGCTCTGTAGGGTCTAACCTGGGGTGTTTGTTTTATGGGACTATATTTCAAGAAGGATATTTACCACTTATTTACCCGTTCAAAGAAGAACAGGACACGTTCAGTGATATCAAAAACTTCCATGTTATCTTAAAAAAGTATCCATGAAAAATGATCAATACGGTTAGGATTAGAGAATGTAAAAATGTCAAATATAAGGTAGACAGGGACAGGCTTCCTCATATTTGTGACAATCATAAAAAAAAGGGCTTAAATTACATCGAGAAGATCCTGGTAGTGTTAGGAAGAAGAAACTATTTTAGTAGTAAAGATAACAGAAAGCTGTAATAGATCACCTGGGGACATTGTAGAGGTCTTTAAAAACAAGTTATATGAGCATCTATCAGCAATAACAAAGATAAAGTTGATCTTGCCTTTAAGCAAGAGGATGGATTAGATGACACCTTGAGATCTTTTCTAAGGAATATGTGTATTTAGGAACCTCATATGTGCACCTTGTTTATATATGTAAGACTAAGAGAATGAGAAGAGAAGAGAATATGTTAATATTTCTTCTTGTCATATGCCTGGTCACTGTTCTTCTAATGATTTTCTAAGTAAGAAGCTGTTCATCTTAAGATAACAGTTATTCAAAGCCATGAATTTCCTTTCTTTAATGCACAATAATGAATTACTGAGAGATGAAATATTTCAGTACTTGTCCCTATTCTTTCATAAGACAAGATGAATTTTAGAATCTGTACTTGAAACAGTAGGAATTACACAGGTAACTGGTAGTAGTCAAGTGCCTCAAAGAAAATACCACAGCTGCAAGGACAAAGGATCCTGGTTATGTCCGCTGACCAGCAAAGAGGAAGGATTATATTGCATACCAGAAAGAAAGTTTATGGGTAAACCTGCAAGACACTTGAGCTCTTCTGGGAGTATAGTGCTGCACTGTCCCTGATCATACTGAATATCAGCATAACATTAAGGCAAAGGAACAGGAAGGAACAAGAGTGCAATACTTACAGAAAATATTACTTCAGCAAGACATAACCAGTACATAAAACCAGTACATAAAACCACAAGAAGATTTACAAGGGCAATAATTTYTTCCTAAAGAGGGAACAACACAATAGAAAAAGATTAATGAAAAACTCTAAGTGTCATATGCTGTCCTTGACCTTTCTTTCCTCGCTGATGGGTATTGTTTAGCTGTGTTTAATCAGAATCTTGTTTCCTGGACCTCATTTTTCSAAAATGTGTCAAACAATCAGAGGAAGCTTCTCCAAGCTTCCAGGGCTTAAAGCATTCATCCAGAATGAGTTTTTGGTTTTTTTTTTTTTTTTAGGATTTGTTCTAACTTTTGACTATATAATCTCTATTTACAGCTTTAAGAACTTAGTCATGAGCATTAACTTTCTTTTTTTGCATCTTTGAATGACTACTGCTAGACAGACTGTGCTATACAAAAGAAATACATCTTTATTTGTGATGTGAGCACACTGTCATGTTTCCCCTGCTGAAGAACGCTTTGATAGTACTACCACTTATTCCTGATCTTAGTAGGCATTTGTTGTAAAAAATTTTTCCTCTCGTGCCTTCTAAACTGCAGTGATAAAGTGTAGATAACAGATGATGCAGCTATATTGGTTGTTTAAAGAAAGGTGATTGATTGAATTTCACTGGGTATTTACCCACTGGTATCTTGCTCTTTTAMTGCTCTGTTATGATGCTTCAAGCAGCATCTTCCAAAAGCCAACTTTGCCAACTGCATAAATCAAACCATCCATTCAGTTCTCCTTAAGAAGGTAGGATAAATCGGCACTACTCATTTTTTCCTCTATGTAAGGCTTTTTTCATCTATGGGAAGAAAAACCTTTCCATAGGAATCTGAAATATAAGTTCTTTCTATCAATCCTAAATACAGTGAATAATTGTCTTCTGTGCAGAGTGAACATTATATCGAAGTCCTGAATCTTAATATTCCCCTTGAACCAAAGAAATATTTTCAGGTTTTTAAAAGATGTTGAACTTACTACCTATTACCTACTTCCTTTTCCGATGAGAAGATCTATCATCCTGGAGCCACATTCAGACCACCTCCCATGGGTTTTAAATTTAGCATTGTTATGAGCAGTTCTGCCACTATTCTTCAGAGTTGTCATAATCTGGCTCCACATAGGAACAAGCCAAGAGAGGTAGATGTCATATTCCTACCTCCTGTTACAGTTTGTTGTAGTGCCCACCACCTCCCAGTGACTCCACAGCAAGGGAAGGGCAGAATGCAAAAGATGAATAGAAAGAGTAAGAATTATTCATGGCTCTCCTAAGTATAACAAGATATCTAGGTCAAAGCTAGATACTAAAAGAGGTCAGGACCCACAAAAGGATGTTCTTTTTTCTGGTGGAGGTGAAAAAATCCCTCAAAGCACAGTGCATCCCTCAATAACGAACCAAACAAAATTAGCTTTTCCATATCACACACGCAGTGTCATATGTTGATGGCAGAGGAGATCAAGACCATTCCTTATTTTGGATCAAATGTGACATTGTTTAATCCAAAATTCTGGAGTTGCATGTTCATCCAAAATCTGAGCCAGAAGAGTCAGAAGAAACTTTCCTACGAGAATGCTGGTACTCTCAGATAGGATGGGGACTGTTTTAATTCTTCATCTAGACTTTTCTAGACATATGCTCTCATTGAACAAACATAGCAACAGAATGAACATTGAACAGGAAAAGAGAAATTATTCTAACTTAAAACTATCAGATTTTATATTAAGTAAAGCTTGCTGATAGACAGCATCTGACATTTAGAGTTCTTCATTAATCTTTTTCTATTGTGTTGCTGTCTCCTGAGTAATAATTTATTACCTTTGAGGTGCTTTCATTTTGCAATACCCAACTTGAAAAAGTAGAATCTATACTTCTTCAAGATGAACAGTGATTTGGGTAGCATAATTGAATGATTCTTCCCCTGGAAATCTCTGAAGTATTTTGAACACTGATATCTTTGGCTTTACCTTCTAATTTGGAGAGACTATGAGTCAAATCATAATAAAGACAGAGAAAGAAAAATTGCTGATAAAAAAATAAATAATTATAAGAAGTTCTTCCATGAGCCAGAAAACACTTTGAGAAGAATGAGCGGGGTAGTGTTCACAGCTAGTCTTGGGAAACATATGAGCTCATAGATATTTCAGCAGTTTTGTAAATGTTTACACTCCATAACATCTTCCCATCCATGGTCCTATTAAGACCCTTCTAGTGTCCATCACTTCTGAATCTGTCAGCTATTAGTTGGTGCACTGTAAAAAGACCTTCATTTGTATCCTTCCTTTGGCACTATCCTGTTCCTGTGATGAATACCTACACTGACATTCCTTCTCAGCAAATAGATTTTGTTACAAACGATTCCATTATTGATTTTGTACTAAGTTGAGTAAATCCTGGACCTCAAATACAGTGTGGTGGTGATGTTTCACAGCTCCCAGTACCTTATTGGCATTCAGGTTGTGCTATCCCCTACTAAAATCATTTTGTTGCAGCATGAAGCACAAATACATTTTACTGTTACGCTTACTGCAGTGCTGCCAATTATTTTAATGCTGCTATACAAGGAATAAATGAATGCTTAGATGTTTGGTTCAGCAGCTGATTTTTAAGCAAAATTATCCTCTGCATTCTTTGTAAAATGTGCTTTGATCATGACAAATTCTGGTTCATGGAAGCTGGCCAATTCCTTGTGTGAAAGGCAAGCCCACCAGTTAAAGGCTTACACAATATAGGTGCTTCTTTTTATTATTCTTGTTATGTTTGCTATGTTACAATTAGCGAGGTGTGCAATGGCAGATTGCAAAATAGATCTGATCACTTCTAACTCCTCTCATTGCTGCTCTGCTTTTCAGTAATGAATACCAGGACTAGGTCTTTTTAAAATCACATACACAAAATCCCTTCCGCATTACATATATATTTTATATATAGTATATGTATATATATATAATTTTCTTCTCGTCCCAAAGGACAACTTCATTTGAATGGCAGGCATTTGTTCAGTGCTTACCACTAGATGAAGTTTCCCATGTTCAGAAATAACAAGCTCTCTCACATCACACTTCACTGAAAACATGTTAAAGATAAATGGCAGGACATASCTAAGAGAGTTTAGAGGTCAGGAGGGAAGATTAGAAAGACCTGTTGCACATCTATTGCAACTCAGAACTGTATCCAGTGTTTGCTATTGTCTGGCTATTGCCTGCTGCAATTAAGTTTCTCTGAGGACAGTGGAAAGCAGCAGCTGCCTGCAAAGACACASRCACTTAACGAACAGACTCTCTCAAAAGCAAGAAGTTTTTCCATGCTGTTGTACTTCCAGAAGGTGCCTGGGAGCTGGGCAACCAGAGCAGAAGCTTTGTGCCTCTGCCAGCTCTTTGGAGCCTAAGGTGCTTTCTAGCAAATTGCTGCTCACAGAGCGGAGAGGAGGAAGGGGGGCTGGAGTGTCTCTCATAGGCTACCTCAGGCACAGCATCCTGTGAAGCTTCTCATAAAGGAGTTCTGTAGGTTACGCAGCTATCAGATCAGACACCAGGGACAGGACTCATCTCATCATTCTTAAACATCTACAATATCTACAGCTGAAATAATTACTCCGGGCTCACTTTATGGCCAGTGGATGCCTCCTTGGGAACAGTTTGCCTGACCTATTTAAAAATTCTCAGTGTGGTGTCTTAGAAGTACCTATTTCCTTCCAACTACTATGAAAGCAACCTGAATGCCTTGCACRGATTTATAAATTTACACTGCAGATCTCCACATTTATCAGCTGAATCTAATCTCAATTACTTGTGTAACATGCTAATTGATAATGAAGGATGGAGTGCTTTGTGTCTCATTAAGCGCCAGGCAGTAYAGGGAAAAACAATATGAAAATGTAACAGTGCACCTGCAGGTACTAATGTTGGGTATTTCACCGGTATCACTTCCTGCTTTTACACAGATGAATGCATGGACTTCAACATTGCTGCTAAACATTGCTTGTTTTTGGACATGACCATACAGTTCTGTAATATTCTGTCAAGAATAATAGGGTAGTTGAAATGCACATTCTTCAATGAAATTCCTGATGTAGAAATTCAGAAGAGAAAGGAAGAATGGAAAGAAAAGACAGAGAAAGGGAGAAAGAAAGGTGGAGAGAGTAAGATAGTTTAGATACATCATGTAGATTGCATAGATAGACCGACATATGCTTCAGAAAAGACAACAGATGTATTGCTAAGAAGCATTTTTGCAAAACTTAATCCAGGCTCTTTAACATTTTGTCTAAGAAAGTTGTTCCTTTTTTGATATGATGCTGGGTTCTGTTAGGATCAGACTCTTCTTATGTTGTGGGAGAAGCTACTCGGTCAGAAATGCTGAGACAGGGATATGATGTGATGCTCCAGAGGAATGAAGTTTGTTGCTTCTGTGAGGATAACAGGATTACAATTGCTACTTCTGGRAAAGGTTCCCTCCTTCCCCAACAAGTAGTCCTCATTCCACGCATGCTCCATGCATGGTAGTAGGAGCCTTGCTTTTGTGGAATGGTCCTCTCAAGGTCACAGCTGGTCTAGCTGCCTTAGCTGCCTATTTTGCAGCTGCTGTCTGGAGACCATCTGAATAGTTTATAATCTGTTAGGGAGAGTGAAAACTTGAAGACTCAGTTCTGAGAGAAATCCTTAGCCAGAGAATCAGAAAAACCTGGAGGTTGTCCTGGCACAGCAGAGAGCTAGTAGCCACTGACTTCAGGATTCAGACSTTCTCAAGGAAATCCCTTGTCCTTAGGCATTCAGTGACATTCCAGCGTGCATGAAGAGACTTGCCTGACCACTGACTGTTCCAAAGGGTCATTCTGATTTACATACCCATTGGATTTTTAAGGACAGAAAGCTTAGCAGAGAGAAAAATGCTCCTTAGGAAGTTTTATCTGAGGCATTTTCCACTGCTTTCTAAGATAGTCTCAAAGATAACTGCCTTTGCTAAGAGCCTTTGCTTTCATATTTGTTACATACATCCACTGCTTTGTTTAAATGTTTTTCCTGTGTTATAGATTTTTGYTCAGGGTTGAAGTTGAATTTTTTTAGATAACTAGGAAAAAAGAATAAAAAGTTATTTATAACCTGGAGAAGCTAAGGAAGGTTCTGTGAGGAGGAGAAACAGAAAAGCTGCTTGGCACAAAATTATCCTGTGCTTGTCTCTTTGCCCATAAAGCCTGATTCTTATTGTACAATGCTTAAGTATACTTGCTTYGAAGACCTACTTTGTTTTGGCATAAATTTACCTCTGCCAGAGTAAAAATTAGCTAACAGACACACTATATATACTTTTAAAACATATATCTGTTACCCTTTCTTGTAATTTAGAGGTATTATTAAATGACTTAATGGAAATTTGAAGAAGAGCTTACAACACAGTCACTGAAAAAAAAAATCTGTTAGTTAAATCAGAATTAGTTAGTTATGTACCATAATATTTCTAATTTGACTACTGTGTTTTTAATTTGAAGAATTTTTATAAGTCAGAATTATACTGAACCTTTTAAAAGGTAACAGGATATATTTATTGATAATCATCTTTTCAGAATGCMTGCTCCATGATGATACATTTTTCCCTGGGTTACACAAACTGGTCCTTACAAACTGAATTAGAGAAGAACCGACACAACTCAAAAACAATCATTACAATAGAACAATAAAACAATTCCATTGTTGGCCCATGAGAAGTGGTATTATTTAAACGGGCATTTTCATGATTTTTTTTCTTTAAAATAGTCATAGTTAATTTATCAGAGAAATTAAAATCAAAAAGCAGATGGCCATTTGGCTATGTTTAGCCCATAGTTTAATATTTTAGGGGCTGCTTTGCTAAGCAGCTAAGAGATGAACTATTAATCAAGGTAATGAAGTTTAGCTTAATAGTGACGGCAGGTATCACCTTGGAATGGATGGCAAATGTAGGCATTTCTATCAAAATGACATTTGCTGCTTAAAAACGTGAGCCTTTGTGAATACACAGCTTGAAAACAAACACAAACTGGTGAGTAATTAAGCAACAAACTTTCACAGATGTAACTTTAAATATCTGAAAAAAATGCAATGCTAGGGGCAAATGTAATACCAAGGAGCTAAGTGGAGGGAGCAGAAGTCTCTTAAAAGCTTTTAAGAGCTAAGTTTATAAGCTACTGTTTTAATACTACGATGTTTTGGCGACAATAATAGCTTAACAGTTTTATCACCTCTCTAACATCTTCTTCCCAAGTCAGGACACTGTGACCTTGGCTGTGCTGGCATAGCCATTGAAAGCATTGCATAGTCAAACCAATCTRTTTCTAAGAAAAGATTATTACTAGTTTTTCCAACCAGCAAAAAATTGCTGTTTGCTCACAGCATTATCCCTCAAATGAGAAGGCATATCTTGGCCTCATCTTSAGAGCAGGAAGGGGTAGGAACAAGTATAGCTTAGTCTAATACTGCTGCCAAAGTCTTAATAGCATATAATCACAGCCTAACAGAGTGACTTCTGCAGAGTCATCACAGATAGGATACCTTCCTTCTGACCTGTCAAACTTGCTTGCAGAAGTGTTTGATGAAATGCTTTTATCTGACTCAAAGTAGACAAATTCATTCTAGATACCTGCATCTGAGTTCATTGCTCTTTCGAGTCAGCTAAGAGACAGTTATATTCAGAATGAGATTCATATGACCTATTTTTTATGGCTACTTCAGGATTAGGTAAATTAAGCAATTGAATGGGCTAGCTATCTTCACTGCCTACAAAAGGGTCCTGGTGTAATTAGCTCAGATAAAGACTGGAGATATCTATTCTTGCTCAAAGCAAGAGTACCTGCTGCTAAGGTTCTCAGTACCTGCTGCCAGCCCTGTTGCTGTTTCTAGACTGTTAATTGAATTCAGAGAGTCAGATCAGTGATTATACTTAATATGCATGTTTATGTATAGCACAGTTGGTAGAAGGGACAACTTGTTAACATTATACAGAGTAGAGAACAAAGTTTTGCATGGGTTTTTAATGCCAGTTCCTAGTTTGCTTCATCAATCAGCAAAGTGTTAAATTTCATTGCTTTTTAGATAGTCAAGGTAGGCTAATTTTCAGCTTCTACTAACAAGCATCTATTTGAAGCTGTGAAGTGTGTGTCAGTGTGCATGTGTGTTTGGGTCTGATATCCCCCCTAACTGGACAGACATTTGACAGCTTGTGAAGTGGGAGACGAGTTTTTGTAAGCATGCAAAAATCCCACGGCAGCAGCTGGGAAGCAAAGATAACTCAGAAGAATCCTGTAATTCCTCAAGAACAAGAATTTCTCAAAACAATCTGTCCTTAGACTTGTCCATTCCACGATATATTCAGGATAGCTGGACGCAAGGTAGTATGTCGTTGTCCTACTGACAGCAAAGTTTGACTCTACAATTAGCTGGTAAGTTTATGAATATCAGAAAAGMGATCACAGTTTAAAGATGCAATGTAAATAATAAGGGAAATATAGTCATGACTTAGGAACAAGACAAAGGGCTATGGTCCATTATAAATGCATCTATCACCTTAACTGCTTTAGGATGGATCAAATTGCCATCTATAGAGCTAGTCTCTCTCCATTAAAGAGTGAGGTAATTCTCATTAATATATTAGATTGGATGCTTGCTTTCAGACAGAAAGATTAGATTCAGATGAATTCTACCATTAAATGAATCCTACCATTAATTTACTGCAAATAAGAAGGAAAACTGTATAAAGCCACAAGAAGGATTTTGTTTCTGCTTTAATCCATATTGGCATATATAWGGCACCTCTAGACTGAGGGATACTTTGGAATTGACAGTTCTTATGCCTTTAACTGATAGGTTATTCCTGCATATGAAACCCTTTATGATAGAATTTACAGGAAAAGAAAATAGACTCCCACTTACACTAGAAAAGAAGATATCAAATTAATCAAATCATAATTTTCTACCAAGAAAAAAAAAAATGAAATCAAGTTCTTATAACCAACAAGCTTTTATTTGATCATGAATTAATTTCATTAGTGTTTCATTACTGAGACTGAGAGGAAAAATACTCTGTTCATACCTTTTCTATTCAGTCAATCATAAAATGAAATAATCACTCTGTAGTTGCCTTTTACTTTAACCTTTGGTTTTGTTTTTAAATAAARGACCAAATTTGACTTGGCCATTTTCTGTGTGGAAGAAAAGTTAAAAATAAATAAATACATAAATAAATTTATTTAAAGAATAAAAAGAAATATTTTTTCTTCAAGATAACTCAAAACTCAGCATAACATAACCTCCTCTCTTGCTGATTATTTCTGAGAAAAAAAATAGGTAGGCTGCAACAAACTACATCTGCTGCATAAAACTGCTCTAATTGAGCTCTTAGGTTATAAGTACTTTGGAAGGAGGTCTTGTGCTTTCTGAAATATAAATGAAATGTAAATCTGGCTAATGCTTTGTTTAACCTACAGCTTTTTCTAGGAAAAAAACCCTCTTTTTAATAGCTTTTATTACTAACAACCGTATTTTGTTTTCAGGTATTTCATAAATTGTTAAMAGCCTGCTTACACACTATACATGTGTACCAAGGAGAGTTAGTGTAGAATGGGACTTTATCCTTAGCTAAAGAAAGTAAATGCTATATACTTGTGCCCCTGCCCAGGCAGGATCAAGCTTCATGCCAGCCTTGAACCTAACCATTGCCTAAGTCTGCAGAGTGGAGAAGCCAATTGAGTAAAAGTCCTCAAATGTGTGCAATGGCTCCTACACTTGCCTAATCCTTTTCAACTACTTTCACAGTACTACTAATCATTATAACTAGTTTCTTCAGGAGAAGGTTAAACAGAATGAAAAGAAGGTGGAATTCATCTCACACAACTATAGAAATCTAAAAATTAAACAGCTAGTCAAAGTTAATCTTCTGRTCTTCCTCAGAAGATTAGACTCAGTGTTATAGAGGCCTAGGGAAAAACAACAACAAAAACGATCATGACTAGGCATGAGAAACAGTGAGGAGTTTGGGAATGTAGTTCATCTAGTTAATATAGAAAAGAGCAAACAGGATACCTGTAGCCAATCAAGGAACTAACAAAGGTCTTTAAGGTAATATTTTATGATGTGCAATCTGAGAACAATTCAAGCATTAAAAATGAAATTGTAATATGAACTAAATGTGGTATTTTTCATTTTATTGGAGCTTGAACATGTGTTCCTGGAATATGAAAAATAAACTAAGAAMTGAATAATGATCATTATTCAGTTCTTAGAAAAATGATAACCACTAAGTTATATACAAAGGGGAATTTKGGCTTGGATCCTTTGGGCATAGACTGATGGCTGGCTGAATGCTTCTGTTAACTGATGACACGTACACAGTGTTATGCTTGTTACTTGCAAAATGATCCGCATACAGAAATGTGTGTGAAAAAAAAACAGCCTTGAATGAAATCTCTGGTTGAGTGACTCATGGTGATGGAAAGGAGGCAAGCTCTGGAGCTGTCAACTGGCTTGAAAATTAATGGCTAGTCCCGGGCAAGGGTTTTAGAGTGCCAGGGAAGCAAATCCTAAAACAAAGAGAAAGATGATAAATGGTCAATTGTCTCTAGAGGGTGACACTGTCTCCAGGGGGAGCCTACTCACAGAAATTAAGCTGTATGCTTAATTTTTGCACAGATGAATTCCACTCCACATGAGTCTCTACAATAAGTTCATAAAGGAAATTTTCTCTGTCTTCTTGGAGAGTAAGGCAGTTTTCACACAATGCTGGTACATGGTCTGTCTTTGGGGAACAATGGATGCAGATGTAGGGAAAGCTTTCACAACCAAAAYGTCTTCTATTGGAAGAGTATTATACTCCCATTAACAACCTGTTATCACATCCCAAAATCATAGTTCCGAGGGTAGCACAACGCTCTGTATATCAAATTCTAACTCAAAATGAATATTTACTGCAAGTGAAGAAAATCCTGGAAGTAGAGTGAAAAAAAAAAAAAAAAGGAAATACAGAAGCAGCCTTTCCTATATCAGCATGAATGGTGCTGCTTTAATGTTGCTTAGAATTTTGGCTGGAGGCACTGAGAACATCAACTTTTTAATGAAAACTCAAAGAGTCCATAGCAGTGTGAAAATTCTAACATCGCTGAATTCCCATATCACTTTTTAACAGCTTGAAGGAAGAAAAACTTTCATTTTAAATGATTCTTGGTTAATTTACAAAGAAATTAGTAGAAGAAAATTTCTAGAAGGTAATAGAATAGCTTACTTGTGCATATCGCACGACATCAAGCCTAGAAAAGTAGACATAAACTACTTGTGCTAGAATTATCCTGATATCAGGGAACCAAGCAATGGCATGACCTGATGTAACTCCTCTTACTTTGCTTGCAGAGTTTATGGTCAATATTTAAAAGGGAATGAGTCACATAAATTAATGACCTGCYCTAAACTGGAATGATTCTGATAAGCAAGGGACTGATCCCCTGAATTCTTTAGCAAATAAAAAATGAGTAAGAATTGCACTACTGAACTGTTTATAAATATTTYGGAAGTAGAGCAAGTTAATGGAAAGTATTAAGAGTTTGGCTACTCAGTTTAAAGGAGTGCAATACTGAAATTCCCAAGCTTAAACATCCAAAAAATCTAATGCTGGTGGCCAAGGCAGTAAGTTTATCCTGTTCAGCAGAGTGCCGTGTATCCACATGATACATGATATCTAATCCTAATCCAGAAATTGTGTAGCTGGACTGGCAAAAAAGCTTTTTATTTCAGATGGTAGGTGATAGGAATGTGGCTTCTTGACTGATTTTGGGCRTTCCTATCCCACATTCCTCCCATGCAGGTATTATTTTAGCATAGGCATGCCTGGATACACTCTCTCCATGCCCATCAGTTTTGTCACACAATKAAAAGTTTAGAGGGGTGTAGGAGGTGTTCAGTACCCAGGAGCAGAGAGCTGGCACCTTGCAGGAGTCATTCCCTAAATCAATGTCACTCTAATGCTTACAGAAAGCATGCTATCCTTCATTTTCAGATTATTTTATTGTTGCTGCAGCTAATCTATCACTCCCCAGATAAATCTTTTTTGGTGGTTGAAGGGATGTAGCACTTCAGAAAGATTGCATTCTTTTCTTACCAAACATTCTGCTTCCTCTCTGAGCAAAGTGTTAAATACAATTTTATCTTGTGGCAGGTAAACATCATCCCAACACACCTGAAATGGCAAAATGACACCCTTACAGGGCRGAAATGGGAGTGAGGAGAAAATGAATGTGAAAAACTTCTGCACGAGCTTTGCAATTGGACGCAGCACTGAGCAGACCCAGGAGGAAGATATTCCTTAGGAGGAGAGTCCTGACTACACAGTTTCAGAGAAGAGGTAGGAGGAAAAATAGAAGGCCTGAGATAGGAATCTGAACCTAGAGTAGGCAGCCCAATCACAAAAGTCTTTGAATTATTTTTTATCTGACTTCCTAAGGAAGCGGCATTTATAGAGTCCCTATGTGTGTATATTCCTGTGGTCTTCAGACATGCAGCCTCATAAAACTTTTGAAACAAGTGTAAAGATCTTGCAGAAGGGTTGAACTACCAAAGATACAAAGTTCCTCCAGTTTCATAGAAGTATTTATCCAGGTGAAAGAGAGAGAAAACATTTTCTCTTCCCTCACCAGAAAGCATCATAGTGCAAAGAGTTCTTTTCTGAGGATCTGAATCTCCCCATAGGAGGTGAGCCTTGACACACAAGGACAGACTTCATTGCTCCGCTGTTCCCAGATCAGCTTGTTAAAATAAGGAACCAATTTTGACTTGGACTCAGAAATAAAAAAGGATGTGCAGAAGTTTATTCCACAATGAGATAACACTGATTAAGCTTTCCTGTGCACAAAGTCCATAGGTTTTAAAGCCAAAGGAACTGACAATATCTTGCCTGWCTTATACAATTGTGTACRACTCGTGGCAACAAACCTACCTTTCCYTGGAAAGGTGATGGAGCAGCTCATCCTAGAGATCATCTCTAAGCATCTCAAGGAAAAGAAGGTGATCAAGGCAGCATGGATGGACCAAGGAGAAGT
>PTEX01000179.1:1207344-1236781 GCA_003342815.1 Eudromia elegans | reverse complement strand
TCATAGAATCATAGAATACTTAAGGTTGGAAGGCCTAGAGGCCTCTAGATGACCTAGAGGTCATCTAGTCCAAACCCTCTGCACACACAGGGTCTCTTAGAGTATGTGGCACAGGATTGCGTTCAAGCGACTTTGGAAGATCTCCAGAGAAGGAGACTCCACCACCTCTCTTGGCCACCTTTTCCAGTGCTCTGTCACCCTCACTGTTAAGAATTTCTTCCTCAAGTTCCTGTGGAACTTTTGGTGCCTCAATTTGCAGTCATTTCCTCTAGCTCTATCACTGGCCACCACTGAGAAGAGGCCAGCCTCATCCTCCTCACTCCCTCTCTTGAGATATTTATATACATTAATCAGGTCCCCTCTCAGTCTTCTCTTCTCCAGGCTGAAGAGGCCCAGCTCTCTCAGCCTTTCCTCATAGGGCAGATGTTCCAGGCCCCTAATCATCTTYGTGGCCCTGCGCTGGACTCTCTCTAGCAGCTCCACATCCCTCCTGCACTGGGGAGCCCAGAACTGCACACAGTACTCGAGGTGCGACCGCACCAGGGCTGAGTAGAGGGGTAGGATCACCTCCCTCGACCTGCTGGAGACGCTCTTCTTAATGCACCCCAAGATCCCATTGGTCTTCTTGTCCAGGAGGGCACACTGCTGCCTCATGGTCAACTTGTCGTCCACCATGACACCCAGGTCCCTCTCTGCGGGGCTGCTCTCCAGGAGGTCAGTCCTCAGCCTGTAGGCATGTCTAGGGTTATTCCTCCCCAGATATAGGACCCTACACTTGCCCTTGTTGAACATCATGAGGTTACTCATCGCCCAGTTGTCCAGTCTGTCCAGGTCCCTCTGGATGGCAGCGCAGCCCTCAGGGCTGTCAGCTATTCCTCCCAGCTTGGTATCATCAGCAAACTTGCTGAGGGAGCACTCCATTCCTTCATCCAGGTYGTTGATGAATAAGTTGAACAGGACCGGACCGAGGACTGACTCCTGGGGGACCCCACTAACCAYAGGCCTTCAGCTGGACTCGGCAACACTGATTACCACCCTCTGAGCCCTGTCATCCAGCCAATTCCTAATCCACCTCACTGTCCACTCATCTATCCCACACTTGCCCAGGAGGAAAGCTGTGATGGACGGTGTCAAAAGCTTTGCTGAAGTCAAGGTAGATGACATCCACTGCTCTGCCCTCATCTATCCAGCCCGTCACACCATCATAGAAGGCTATCAGGTTAGTCAAGCATGATTTCCCCTTGGTGAATCCATGCTGGCTACTCCTGAGCTCCTTCTTCTCCTCCGTGTGCCTGGAAACAGCAGCCAGGGTGAGATGCTCCATCACTTTTCCAAGAATGGAGGTGAGGCTCACCGGCCTGTAGTTGCCCGGCTCCTCCTTCTTGCCTTTTTTAAAGACCGGGGTGATGTTGGCTTTCTTCCAGTCCTCCGGCACCTCCCTTGTTTTCCAGGATCTTTCAAAGATGATGGCGAGCGGCTTGGCTACAACATCTGCCAGCTCATGCAGCACTCTGGGGTGCATCCCATCGGTGCCCACGGACTTGTGGACATTGAGTTTCCACAGGAGCTCTCTAACAAAATCTTCCTCTATGCAGGGCAAGTTTTCCTCTCTCCCGTCCTCCTCTCTTGTCCCTAGAGCTTGGTATTCTAAAGGGCTGCCCTTGGTAAACACAGAAGCAAAGAAGCCATTCAGCAACTCTGTTTTTTCTGTGTTTTTCATAACCAGGGCACCAACCCCGTTCACCAGCGGAGCCACGTTTTACCCCACCTTCATTTTATTGTTAATATATTTGAAAAAGTTTTTCTTGTTGTTTTTAACATTCCTCGCCAGGTTACATTCCAAATGCGCCTTAACTTTCCTGGTCATGTCTCTGCAATCCCTGATGACATTCATGTATTTCTCCCAAGGGGTCTGTCCTTCTTTCCACATTTTGTGTACTGCCGCCTTCTGCTTGAGCAATGTCAAAAACTCCTTGCTCATCCACACAGGTCTCCTGCCCCTTCWGCCTGACTTCTTACACACAGGGATGCCCTGTTGCTGGGCATGGAGGAAGTGCTGCTTGAAAACCAACCAGCTGTCCTGGGCCCCTCTTCCGTCTAGAGCCCTAGCCCATGGGATCTTTCCAAGAAGGTCTCTGAGGAGGCGAAAGTCAACCCTCTTGAAATCCATGGTTGCAAGGCTACTTACAGCCCTGCCTCCTCTTCGTTGGATGTTGAACTCCACCAATTCACGATCACTGCAGCCGAGACTGCTGACCTTCACATTTCCAACGAGCCCCTCACTGTTTGTTAGTATGAGGCCCAGTAGGCCACCTCTCCTCGTCAGTTCCTCCACAATCTGCATCAAAAAGYTGTCTTCCACAAACTGCAGAAAACTCCAGGATTGTTTGAGCCTCGCAGTGTTATCTTTCCAGCAGATATCAGGAAAGTTAAAGTTCCCCAAGAGAACCAGGGCCTGTGACCTTGAGGCAACTTCCACCTGTCTGTAGAAGGCCTCATCAACTTCCGCATCCTGGTCAAGTGGCCTGTAGCAGACACCCACCAGTGTCTCCCACATTAGCCTGCCCTTTAACCCTCACCCACAGGCTTTCAACTCGCTCATCCTCCACCCCCAGGTTGAGCTCCTTGCATTCCAGTTGCTCTCTCACATACAGAGCAACTCCACCACCTTGCCTTCCCCTCCTGTCTTTCCTAAAGAGCACATAGCCTTCCGTGATAACACTCCAGTTGTGTGAGCTGTCCCACCACATTTCTGTGATGCCTATGAGATCGTGATGCTGAGTCCACACACAGACCTCCAGTTCATCCTGCTTATTCTCCATGCTTCGTGCACTGGTGTACAGGCGTTCTAGAGAGGTAGTTGAGCCTGCAGATTTCCTAGGAGGGGGAACAGAGGACCCTCTGTAATCATGTCTTATCCGCAATTCCCCTCTATCAATCACAATCTCCCGTAACATCATTACAGGAAAGCTCCAGAAGTGTGGATGAATGGACAGTGAGGTGGATTGAGGACTGGATGGATGGCAGAGCTCAGAAGGTGGTGACAGAYTGGGCCTAATCCAGTTGGATGCCTGTGGCCAGTGGTGTCCCCCAGGGCTGAGGACTGGGCCCAGCGCTGTTCAACTTGTTCATCAGTGACTTGGACAAGGGGACAGAGCGCACCCTGAGCAAGTTTGAAGATGATACCAAACTGGGTGGAGTGGCCGACACTCCAGAAGTCTGTACTGTCATTCAGAGGGACTTAGACAGGATGGAGAGTTGGGCAGAGAGAGTTGTGTTGAACCTCACAAAGTTCAACAAAGTCAATGCAGAGTCCTGCACCTGGGTAGGAATAACCCCAGGCATCAGTACAGATTAGGTGCCAACCTGCTGGAAAGTAGCTCCATGGAGAAGGATCTGGGAGTGCTGGYTGACAAGAAGTTCACCATGAGCCAGCAATGTACCCTCATAGCCATGAAGGCCAATGAGAGCCTGGCTTGTATCAGGAAAAGTGTTGCCAGCAGGTTGAGGGAGGGGATCTTGCACCTCTCCTCAGCTCTGGTGCGGCTGCACTGCAGTATTGTGTTCAGTTCTGGGCTCCCTAGTGTAAGAGAGATATGGAACTTCCGGAGAAGTTCCGAGATAAAGCAATAAAGATGATTAAGAGACTCGAGCATCTATCTTATGAGGAAAGTCTAAGTAGGCTGGGCCTGTTTAGAAAAGAAAAGGGAACATTGAGAGGGGATCTTATCAACGTGTATAAGCACCTCTGTGAGAGAATTGCTTGAGAAAGGGGAAATTAGATAAAAAATAGTGCCTAACAAAATATAAGCATTATTGAAGCTTGCTTGAGATGAGAGACAGTTATCACTTCCAGGATGGTTGGTATTTACAGAATTGACTTCTCCACAATTCCCTCGGCAACACAGTCTGCCTTCCTAGCACACACTAATAAGAGGAGTAAACAAAGAGTGAAGCAAAATGGAGACACCATGGACAAACTTTGCTGGATTCCTTGCGGAGGTGATAACCTGATGGTGCCCTGCAGCTGATGAGTGAATGGAGGATGGAACAGAGTGAAGACATCACGGAAAAAAACTCTATTGCACTCCCTGCAGAGGTGGCAACCTGGTCATACCATTCAGCTGATAAACCACATAGTACAATAAGATGTCTGGTGCTGGGCAAACAATGGTGGTAGATCAGTCCCTTCTGATGGACTTTGCTCAAACTTCTCCTCATTCTAATCTCATTATAATACCAAACCACAAGAGAGAGAGAAGACTCCATCATAACTTCTGGATCAGTCGTCAGGCTGAACCTCTTTTCCTCCCCTCCAGTCAGGATGCCATCTGAGGAGAATCCTTGAGGKTGAGAGCTGTCTCCCATCTTCTGGGTGAGTGATGATTGTGCATTTGTACACTAGGCACTAGCTAAGAACCCTACACTAGTAGAGAATTCCCTGTACTGACATCTGAAGCTTGTTCTCCAAATGTTGCATTTGAATAAATCATGCTATTTGTGAACTCGACTCCTCATTTTGAAGACAATTGGACCTACAGTTGACAGGTTGTTCCTGAACCCAATACTGCCAGAGTCATGCCTATAGCTGATCACACTATTTTTGAACTGCATTTGCTGTTTGGACGGCAATCGGATCTATAGTTGACAGACTGCTTGTGAATCCAGTACTGCCAGAGTCAGGTTTATAAGCACCGCGGTGTTTGGTATGCCTATCAAGAGATGAGTCCAGCCACCCTCAGTCCCTTTAACCTTTGAGGATCAGATGGAATTCAAGGGGATTCATCTGCTATCAAATTTGCACCCTCCTTGATCAAACTGCAACAACCTAAGTAGAGAATGTAAGGATGATGGAGCCAAACTAWTCTCAGTTGTGGCCAATGACAGAAAAAGGGGTAATGGGTACAAACTGAAGCAGAGGAAGTTCCATCTCCATGTGAAAAGAACTTCTTTGCTATGAGGATGATAAAGCCCTTGGAACAGGCTCCCCAGAGAGGTTGCCAAGTCTCCTTCTCTGGAGATCTTCTAAACCTGCCTGGGTGGCATCCTGTGCCACATGCTCTGGGTGTCCCTGCTTGAACAGAAAGTTTGGACTAGATGATCTCTAGAGGCCACTTCCAAACTTAACCATTCTGTGATTCTGTGAATCTTTATCTTTTCATCACCTAAAGTAGATTTCTCAGTACAGAACAGCCTCAGGAAAGCAGTGAATGATTATATTCTTGGTCTTCGCCAGGAATATTGAAACCGGGAGGACTTTTCATGGTGAATTCACAGTAAAAATTGTGGATCTGGCCATGAAAAATTATTCATATGCTTATTTGAATTTACTAAGTATTTTCAGATTTTATTCTAGATTCGGCTCATTCCTCTTCCTAAGAATAAATTCATTTCTAACAAGTACGAAATTTTCTTTAACAATAAATGTATAGTGAGAAGGTAGGGAATGAATTAACTTTTCAATGATTTTGCTGTATTTTGTTATAATGCTGCTATATTTTATATAAATAATCAAACATTCCCTGGACAACAACCTAAACTGAAGGATATTACTTCCAAGGCAAAATCCACTCTCTCCTTTATTCTCTTTACAACTTGGCTAGTGATCTTGATGTCCAAAAAGTCCCAAGGTGCTATGAGCAAAGGCAGGAGTATGGTAAAGAAATATATCCTTCAGTGAATGACATGGGCCCCAACTTTGTGCCTGATTTTTAAGTAACACATACTAACACAATCTCCTACTCACTGTCACATGTGATACATGAATAGAAAGTAAAATTAGACTTAACTTTAAAGAGGATTTTTCTCAAACTCATTCATGTCTTTCATAAATATATTTCCCGATTTCCATTTCTGTCTACACAAACAGGCACCTCTTCTCATCTTGCTTTAATGAGGTTTGGTTAATTTGCCCAGAGTCAAAGCATGCCACTTTAATCTCTGCATTAAAGGGGCTCAAGAAGTATGTGTCTTCAGAGGCATGCTGTTTTATGTGGCACAGAGCTGTTCTGTTAAAGATAAACCAGCTCTACTTGAACATCATCCTTCAAACTCAACACATTTTCAGAAAAAAAAAAAGAATAAAAAAAGTCACAACAGTTCTCCTCCCTTTTCTTTTTTATTGTAGTGGTTTCTTATTCAATCATCTTCATGAAAGTGCCAAGCATTTCAGCAGTCCAGCTTCTCTTAAGACTTCCAAGAGGATTGGAATGAGCCTCATGGGGAAGGTTAGAAGCAGGCTAGAATGCTGAATTTTGGCAGTCTCATAAAGGAGAGGAAGAAATATGTACCTACTTGGGGGTAATTTGGAGTTAAGAATAATTTGAGGCCTTTGTAAACAATAGCATCCTAAATTGGTTTCCACAAAGCTCTTTCATTTTTCACTAAAAGCTTTCCAGCATCTGATCATTTCAGTACTGAATGTACTACAATTCCTCTTTTCTCCACCTCCCTTGATCTCTTAGCAAGTTGTTCATCATTTTTTTTTTTTTTTACTTTTTTTGTATATTTCAGTAATTGCTCTTTTTCTGTCTCAAAATCAGTCTTCTTTGGTTTTGCTCCTCTTGGTGTAAGCATGATCAAAATTAACTATTATGTCCCAAAGGTCCACTTAGGTAGAATTAAATCTCTCATTTAAGTACCTATTTAAAATGGAATTACAGTTCTCACCTTCCATGTGTTTAATTAAAAAATTCAAAATTAAATCTCTTATTTAGGTAGTTTTTTAAAATAGAATTACAATTCTCACCTTCCARGTGTTTAATTAAGAATTCCAAATAATTTTATTACAATGTTAATTTTCTGAATATAAATTGAACACTGCAGAAGCAAGAAGAAAAGAAACATAGATTTGTCATTGCATGTAAAGAGTGTTCTTCATTCTCAGACCTTACAAATAAGCATATGCTCAAACGCCCAAGATGTGGATAGGGAGAGAAACCTCACATTAATTTTTCAGAGCTATATTCAGATGAGCACCTTTACATTGCCCCCAATATGTTCGAGAACATAATGAATAACTGACTCATCATCATGAATTTCTAGTCACCAACATCAAATCATAGAAGTAGAAATCATACTGAGATTTCCTTCTGTAGATTAGCAACTGAAGTTTCACAGCTAATYTGCCTGATAGCCAGTCTTAGACACAGATCTTCATCTGTGCATTGTCTAGGGGTAGTTTTCGCAACCTGAAGCACTTAATGCAGAAAAACTGCACACAACTCCAAAACATAGCCCTTAAATATYAGACTGATGTCCACAGGTTTTAGTAGGAGTTAGGGGTCCAAATCTTTTTATAATTTGTGCTTAGACACCTCAGAGAGCCTGCTGTGAACTCAGCCACTGATATGGTTTCTTRCAAGATTTAATACCTGTTGTTAAGTATTGAAAACTCTTTGGGTGAATGAAAATGTAAAGACTTTAGAAAACAAATCAGAGAGCACAACTGAGGTGAAACAGTCAAATATATGACAGGCTACAGAGACTTAGGATAAAATAATGCTGACGTAGATATTAACTGTTATTGATGATACTCTCCCTTCTCCATCCCAGAAAAAATGCAGTGTGGGCAGATCACAACAATAAATAATGTAAATTACCAAAACCATAATGCACTGAAGGACCCAATTTCAGTGTGGGAATAAAACATTTTTGCACAATCCTTTCTTGTGCCAGAGCATGAGCTGGTGCAGTGGTCTTAACCAGAGCACGAGCTGGCCRTTTCGGCTTGCACACAGGCACATTCTATCATTTGTACTTTGTGAGATATATTTTTTAATCTCTTTACCCTTTTCTCTCTGATTTCTTTTTTTTTTTTTAAAAAAAAAAGACTAGATTTCCTATACTCTTACCCTGAAATCAGTGCCTTGTTACAGCTTTCAATCAYGTTTCTGTGTGCCAATGTAGACATTTCAAAAGAAAACTTTTGCACAGCCAAGGTTGGCAAGGAGAACATTTTCAAAGACGGAAAGCATTAAGCTATTATTTTCTTGTGCTGTTTACAGTTAACAAAGGTATTTGTCTTACCTTTGGTGATAGAGAAGAGCAGATCAGGATCATTCCCTTCCTTGTGAGTATTTTGTCATGTCTACTTTTAAATACGCTCAAGCAACAAACTTCAACTGTTTCCCTTGGGACATTATTCCACAGCCCAATGCATCTCACTGTCAGGAAATTTTCACTGAGATTCAGTGTAAAAAATCTTCTTGCAATTTTATCCCATTACTCCTAGTTATAACCCTGTCTGCTGCACTACATAATTTCTCTCCCCTACCTCTTGTCAACACCTCATGCAGCGTTATCCTGTCCTCTCTTATTCATTACTTCGCCAAGCTGAACTCATTTAGCCACTTTAATCTTTCCTCATAAGTCAATCCCTCCTGACTCCCTCGATCATTTTTGTTGCTCTTCTCTGAACTATCCTCAATTTATCAGCCCATTTTCAAAGCAGTGGTGCTTGGAAGTGAATGAACCAAAGACAACAATCTCCTGGTACACCAGGCACAATGAGGTATACTGCAATGATTACAACATGCTGAATAGTTGAAATAGGGAAAAAGATGGAACTTGAAGGAGCAAACACTTTATTACTGAGTTGATTGAAAGAAATTCTGATATTTTGTTTCATTTAAACTTTCTCTAAGGTATGTACACAAAATCTAAAAGTATATAGAGGAAATGTCTGCATTTCCTTAAAATGCTGGCAAAACTATCTGCTTTCTGCCAGGTGTTCAACAAGTTCTTCATCATCACCTACCTGACTAATAAGCTAAAAAGACCCTGGAAATCCTCTTCATAGGCAGATTTCAAATTTAGAGCTTTTATTCCTAATTGAAATTCAATTAGATTTGTARATGCATATGTAAAACAGATTTGTCCCTTTCTTCATGTTTCAAAATGTAAGTAAAATAGTAAATATTCATACAGAATCTCTTCTTACAGAGATTAAAAAGCAATTTGGTCCTTATCCAGCAGAGACATCAAAGGAGGCCACTCACATGCTCCCAATTAAATGTATACTCAAAGACTGTTGGATCTTAGTTTCAGAACTGGGCTTTCATTAGGTCTGATCTATCTGAAAATTACTCACCAACATGAAAGTCCTTTGCTAACTGTCTGTGAAAAATGCTATATTCGTTGTAACAGCTAGTAAGTGACAGCTGCTTAGATTGGCAGCTCCTCACCTTCCAGCTTAACTCTGTGAAGTACAGAAGAACCACATGAAAAAGCCTAGAAATCCTGAATGCTCTAAGGGAAAACTGTACTTCTCTAATCCTCCAGAACTGTTTGAGCATATCCATATCATCACGGATGAAGGAAAATCAGTTTAAGCACTTTATTTTAGCTGACATTGTAACAATTTACATTGGACTTTGAGGGAGAAAAGCAATTGTAGAAAGGAAGACATTGAGAGATGTCGGGCTGCTGGTCTCTGTGCATGTGGCTAGAAGGCTGGAGACAGAAACATAACTGTAAACATTTTTATGAATAAAAATCYAAGTTAAATTTCTTGTGAAATTATTGCTGAGCAATAACACTTAAAGTAGGATTTTTTCTTTTTCTTGTCAAGAAAAAATGGTTGTTTTCAGCTCATCACATCATCATAATCACTACTTATTTTCTACTGAGCATACAGACTTCTTTATCTGAACAACAAATAGCACAACACACCCTACATTMTCCATGGAAATTCTTGGCTGAGACTGTACTAATAATTATTCTTTTTCTAAAACATCAAAACAAGTCCTGAGAATGAAGAAGCTGGAGAGGATAGATAGGAAAAAACATATTGTCTTGAATGAGAAAGTCATAAAAACAGTACATGGTGAGGTCAATTTTTGTCAGTGAGACTAAGGCCGAATCTGTATTGATCTGTTTCCCTTTTGCCCAGTGCTTTTCTGAAACAGAAACAAAAATAAAACAAAACAAAAATAAAACACAAAACAAAAACTTCTTATCGAGGCTAGAAGTTTTCAAGTCTGATTTCACTGGGTTTGTGCAAGAAACAATCTTCCCCTGCCAGCAGGCTACAGACAAAATGACATAGTAGGTCTCTTCCAGCTCTCATCTCAGATTCATTTATCTTTTGGGCATGTCATGAGCCTTTCATCATCATCTCTGAATTACCCAGTGATCAGCATTAGTTCCAAACAACCTCAATGGTCCCCAGTACATTTCTGTTCAGGCTAAATTTCTGCTTCGCATCACTAACTGTCCTTGTTGATTGAGGAAGACAGGCACRGCACAAGCGCTTGCCCCTCTCAGTGCAGATCTCCAGTGAAGTCCTGCAAAGTGTCTCCGTGACTGGCAGACATGAAAGCATTTGTCCCCATCTCATGACAGGTACACTTCTGAGGAAAGGCACTGTTGCATATTCATTCACCAGAGGTCAGCATGAAAGATATAAACAGAGTGTATTGATATGTATAATGCCTCCGCTTTCTAAAGCATTATTTAATCTATTTTCTTCATGAGTATGTATTGTATTGAATATGAATGGGTCTCTATAAAGCATTTTTAGAGCTTTCTCTTCTAACGGGTCAGGATAGCAACCTTGTGCATACAAAAAACAGTAATAACAGCCACCACACTTTATTAGTATATATTTTCTAGCTCAAAAACGTACTATGGAGTACGCAAGCGTACTATGGAGGGGTTTGGAGAGCAGAAAGAGGAGTGTTGGACCAGAACTCCAGAGTCAGCACTGTGCTTCTGTGGGCTTCTGTGAACAGGTAACAGTGGCCACCAAGTTTTGGTTATTGACTAGAGATAAAAACAGTCTGGGGGCACAAGCTTAGTGCAATCCTTCCTAGGCTGAATTAACTTCTATTTAGAACCTCTGAAAACTAAGCAAAACATATCTAAAATCTGGCACACACAGGAATAGATTTTAAAAAATAGCCATCTGGGCACAGCTGAAAATCTGGACACCCTTATTTAGCGTGCTATTTTCCCACGTGTAAAATAAATGAGTGTACTTTACAAAAGATATCTCATAAAGTCCACTGGCGATGGAAAACAGCTTTTTATAATGAACCATTATTTGCAGAAGATTTGTTTTGTAATTTTCTACTTCAGGAGGGGCTCTTTTCAGCACAGCCCCTTGGCTGTGTACTTTTCCCCAACAGCCAGCCTATGTTGTCACATAGAGGGCGAGGTCAACAATATCCAGGGCAGCAGTAAAATCTATCTATCTAGATCACTTCCCTTCTCAAGAGCGATCTCTTGGGTAACAATGTAAATGACATGCCTGTCCTGAGTGAAAACCTGATGACAGCATCTGAAAAATACTTATCTAGAAAAAGAAGCAGTATGATTCTTCCTAATTTAGCRGAATTTCTAAAATGAGGTTTCATAAAATATGAAACCTCATTCTGAGGAAAATATTCTGAGATTTCAGAATTAACAGGGCATAAAAATATTACAAATGCTTGTTTGGTATATGTAAGAGTTAATTATAGGAACAGAAGAAAGCATGGAGACAAGTCTGTAAGGACACGAGAAAAACAAAAGTAGAATATCTCAACAGGATGTACAGGATGTGCCTCAAAGATTGTATAATCCAAGAAAGCATAATATATTACACATGTGCTACAAGCTGATGAGAATATGGTAACATCTGCCTCTTTAATTGCTCTGTTTGCCTCTTTGGGTGGTGTTTATTGAGGAGCTGAGGACATCCTCTCCAGTAGAAACTCATGACAGTGCAGGGTTTCAGATTAAAAGGAGAACTCTGATTCTGAACTGCATTGAAAGAGTCCTGTCCCATGCTCATTCTAAATCTCTTTGCTCTGTTTCTCAGCTGGGATTGAACAGGAAGAATTTTTTAAGTGAATGCTTGTAATTTCTTCATTTGGATATACTAAAAGCAAAAATATAATCTAAAATTATTTTGTGATTTTTTTTTGTTGCTTTCAAGTTATCTATGAAAGGTATTTGTACCGTTTTCCACAAGCTCAGTTCTTGTACCGCAATGAGACCTTCCATCAGCGTTCTGAATGGACTTCAGGGGCTGATATTACAGAGTTGGAGTCCACCTAAATGGTCACTACAGACAATAATATTGGAGGTGATGAAACTGCAAAAGCTGAGGAAAAACAAGATATCAAGAACATGAATGCAAACATATATAGAGAAAGAGGTTAATGTAAAAGAGCAATATTTATGGGTCTCTATATTTGTAAACCATTGTGTTATCACATATGCAGAAGTGAAACTAGTGACATTTGCCCTTGCATTTTCTAAATCAAGTTAAAATATATATATCTTTTAAAATATATGATTATATATAATACATATACATTTGCATATATATGCATATACATATATTGTTTGTCTGTTTGTCATCTTCAGCTCTAAACACTAGAAAATATTATGACTATGAGTCTATGAGTCTATGTTTATAGTTATGGTTTGATCAGATCATGAGAATTACAATGTGGTAACAGAAAAAAGTCACTATGAGTAAACAGAAGAGTTAGGAAAGGGTACTACTCCACCACTGGGAACTGAGTTAGTAGAAACTCCTGGAGTCTGCTATTGTACAAATAGATCACTTTTACTCACTTTAATTTGAGCAAAAGAATATTATCACAGAGAAGATGGATCCAGAGACTAGTATGTATCTTCTTCCCTATTACATGAGAGTTCATGCCCCTTCCAGATAAAATGATAATCTTTTAGAAATAATGTGTTTATATCATTTGAAACWACACGATTTGAAAGTAGTTTTAATGAAAGTCTATTTTCCTGCACTACAAAATGCAGCCTCACTTTCACRCACAGTAAGAACAACACATAAATGGGATAACTATAAGGTCCTCAGCACSATTATTATAGAGAATACTGGCTCTAATTTAACTGTTTTTTGTTGTTGTTGTTTTTTAATATATATATAACCGATGAAAAGGAACATTTTAACCTGTTTATAGCAGCCTGTGTTCTAAATTAGGCTTATCTTTCACAATGATATATTTATAAGTACATTATTTGCAACACTGGAAAGTCTAGAATTGATAGGATCCCAGAACAAAAATGGTTGCTGCCCACCAAATATGTCAGAATTTATTTAAAAGACAGTAGAAAACAGATGGCTAGAGATAGAAATACACGGAAATTATGAGACTGTATAAGCATGACAGAAAGAATCTTTCCAAAACAGCATTAGTACTATAGGAAATTAGATTTTCTTTTTGTGTATGTGCATATGCGGAGGGGTACAAAGCAAACAGAAAAATGTTTCTTAGACATTTACAGAAAGTTCCTCCCCAGCACAAGTAGTATCAAAATGTTTGTTTGGCTCTGTAATAAATGAGCCAACAATCAATAGGTCTGTGACAATAGACATCACCAGCTGGAGGCAAGAATCAAATTCTTACTAGAAAATAAGAAAAAATGATGAAGTGTTTTCTTATATTCAGATGTAATTTTCTGTGCTTCAGTTTGTGCTCCTCGCCTCTCCTCCTGTCCCTGGGCATCAATGAAAGCATTCTCTTCCCATCTTCTTTATTCCCTCAACAGACATTTCTTTATTTATACACATTGATCAGATCCCCACCGAGCTTTCTCTTCTTTTGACTGAACAATGCCAGCACTCTCAGTTTCTCCTCATATTAGAGAAGCTCCAGTTCTTTCAGGCCCTTCAATGGACTTTATGTTTCTGATCACAGCTCCCTGAGCCCAGCAATTCAGSCAGTTTTCAGTGCACTTCACCGAATACTTACCTAGCTCATACTTCATCAGCTTGTCTATGAGAATGTTATAGGAGACAGTGCCAGAGGCCTTTCTAAAACAAAGGYAAACAGCATCCACCACTCTCCMCTCATCCACCAAGGCAGTCATCTCATTACAGAAAACTATCAGATTGGTTAAGCATGACTTCACCTTCATAAATCTATGCTGACTACTCCCAATCACTTTCTCATCTTTCATCTGTCAAAAAGTAGTATTCAGGATAATTTGCTTCCTCGCCTTCCCAGGAACTGAGGTGATGCTGACCAGCCTGTACTTCCCTCAATCCTGAGAYGTCAAGACAGAATACAAGTAGGAAGATCCTGAGGACATGAATTAAGAGTTCTCTTTTGGCTGTGATGAAACTATCATTAGAAATCAGCAGAGAATAACAAATAGACAGCTGAGTGGCCCAGCTTTGGCAATTGGTTAGGGACAGACTGGTCAGATAAGTAGACCAATCTCCACAGAGACCATGTGTAGACTTCTGCTGTAACATGTCCAAAACACATCTTCTTTAAAAGAGAAAAAGTAGAAGCTGGCAAAAATACAATTGAATTTASATAATATTAAGAGTTTTACCCTGAAATTCATTAACACTGAAGTGCATCTTAGAAAAGATGCTGTTCATCAGTGCTGTTCAACTTGTTCATCAGTGACTTGGACGAGGGGACAGASTGCACCCTGAGCAAGTTTGCGGATGATACCAAACTCAGTGGAGTGGCCAACACTCCAGAGGGCTGTGCTGCCATTCAGAAGGACCTAGACAGGTTGGAGAGTTGGGCAGAGAGGAACCTTGTGAGGTTCAACAAGGTCAAGTGCAGGGTCCTGCACCTGGGAAGGAATAACCCCATGCACTAGTACAGATCAGTGGTTRACCTGCTGGAAAGCAGCTCTGCGGAGAGGGATTTGGGAGTCCCAGCTGACAACAAAATAAACCACGAGTCAGCAATGTGCCCTCGTGGCCAAGAGGGTAAATGGGATCCTGGCCTGCATGAGGAAGAGYGTTGCCAGCAGGTCGAGGGAGGGGATCGGGATCCTGCCCCTCTCCTCAGCCCTGGTGAGGCCACATCTGGAGTACTGAGTGCAGTTCCAGACTCCTCAGAACAAGAGGGACATGGAGTTTCTAGAGAGGGTCCAGCATAGAGAGACAAAGATTATTAAGGGACTGAAGCATCTATCATATGAGGGAAAAACTAAGTGAGCTGGGCCTGTTTAGCCTGGAGAAAAAACTGAGAGGAGATCTGATCAATATGTATAAGTACCTGAGGGGAGAATGTAGAGAGGAGGGGGTCAAACTCTTCTCTGTGGTGGCCAGTGACAGAACAAGGGATACAAGTTGAAACCCAGGCAGTTCCATCTCCATGTGGGGAAGAACTTCTTTCCTGTGGGGGTGACAGAGCCCTGGAAGAGGCCGCCCAGAGAGGTTGTGGAGTTTCCTTCTCTGGAGATCTTTCAAACCCGCCTGGCTGCCACCCTGTGCCCCGTGCTCTGGGTGTCCCTGCTGTAGCAGGGGGTTGGACTAGATGATCCCTAGAGGTCCCTTCCAACCTCAACCATTCTGTGATTCTGTGATATGGTAAAGTTCTTAGACACTGCAGGCTGCAAAGCACTTTTATTGTTATCTAAGGTTCTGAATCTTGAACTATGATCAGGAGTTGACAGAGCAGAAGCTGACATTTTAAGCCAAACTAACACAATGCAATTTCCCTCTCCTTCTGCCTTTTTCTTTCCTGCTTGTTGGTTTTGTTTATATTCTAAAATGAAATTGTTGACTTCTTTAAATTGGCATTTTGCTTGAAGTTTTCCTTTCAAAATAAATCTTGGCTGACTGAGAGTTATCCTGCAGATCGCTGCACATTTTTGTTAACTGCAGACTTGTTATTTTTGTACTACTTTAGATGTTTCTGACTTATTTTTAAGTGTCAAACCACATAAATTTCAAATGTCCCTTTAAACTATTTAGACACTTTTCTCATTATTGATGATGAGTTAAAATCATTTTTGGAGGGAACACTATATGGTTTTATCTATCTCATTTACCCTGGATATGAGTTTGTTACATTCCCAATTTTATGGGCAATAATGCAGCTGTGCTAGGCATTTGCCAATTGTTACTGTGTCTTTTTTTTTTTTTTTAACTTGCATGCTAAAGGCTATGAGGATTTAACACTCCAACTACTCAATGAAATGATACCTCTTGTCAAAATATGTACAATACAATCTAGAAGAGATCAGAATTTCCAAAATGTCACAGAAAGCACACATTATCAGGTCTGTTCTGTTGCTTCTCTTTGCTACTTGTGCTTATAAGAAGTTTTGGGAATAGATTTGCTTCTTTTCCCTGTAGAAAATGAAAATTAACCAAGCATGGTTTTTTGTTTTGTTTTGTTTTGTTTTCTGTCTGTAATTTTCCTAAGAAGGGGTAGAAAATGCCCTCATAAAATGAAATTTATCATGAAAATGTGGAAGAAACGCAGAGTCCTCCTGCTGACAGTAGGAACCTGAAAGAGGATTACCACAGCTCAGATAAGTGCCTTAATCTCCAGATTATAAAACTAGCCCTTTTCACATTTCCTGGCTAGGGTGCTCTCAATTTGCATAAACATTTCAGTAATTAACAGGACAATAGGAGAAAATTAGGCAGTCTAGAAACGTTCACCAGAGTCTAAGCACTGGTGTTACTTTCTCTCCTTTTTCAGGGCTACATTTTAAGGCTTTCWTTTCCTTCTAGGGAGAATTTAAATAAGTGTTAAGACGTTGTGAAATATTTGAAGGTTTTAACAGTGTCATCAAAAGATACAAACGCAGAAGTATGGACCATATTCAGAAGCATACTTAAACACTTAAATCAGGTTTGGACTTATGTCAAAACAACATAGGCCAAAAGAACACTGGCCCATATATAAACACTTTTCTAAATTATCACATCATATAATATTAAAACTGGAATATCTCTGAGATCCAAATAGAAGAAGCAATATCTTTGTATTCCCACATATCATTATTTAAGGAAAAAAAAAGGGGGGGGATTTATCAAATAATACAGACTAAGATTTCTTTGACCCACATAGGTTGCAACAGTAAGTTATAACTGGGATTTTCCATACTGAAAGACTTTTTCCATACTGGACAATCACAGTATGGGTGTAGCAATATTTAAATAACACATCTAAGAATTAGAAGAGCATCTTCCATTCATGATAAATGAAAGAGCATCTCCAGATGGTCACTTGAATCCAAGATTTAAAGCAAAACTGCCTCTCTCCAGTGACAGCAGAGGGGTATAAGGTTCCTCAGACAGATGGAACTTGTTAATTCAGGCATTGCTATAAGGTGCCTACCTTGGCATCTTTTGAAGGTACCCCATTCCTATGCCTCAAAATGCATCTTAGAATATGAAAACAAATAATAAATATATTTTCCCCAAAGGTCATTCATAAAGTGAATTCAAAGATGATAGTTTAGCTGGTAGTAGATTCTCTTTCTGAAGGCCTAAATGGGAAAATCTTCCAGTGACTTCAACAGATATAGGGTTGTGTCTCTAATGAGCCGTATCTAGAAAATAGAACATGCAAAGTCAATTAACAATACTTTTATTTATTTTTATTTATTATTTTTATTATATTTATTATTATTATTTATTATTATTTATAATAATAAATATTTTTTCTATCCCACTAGGGAAAAAAAAGGAAAAAAAGAAACAGTACTGTTTCCAAAAAAATCATGCTTGGACTCCCCTTGACAAACCTGGTTTTATACAACTTTCCCTAATATCTGTACAAAGTTTATAGTTAAATCAACAGACTTCACATCGAGTGAAATTGCATATGTTAAAACTTCATAATCCAGACTGAACTAATTGATTATCTTTACCAAGGCAAATCAAGCAGCTGCAAAGCTGTAAAGCCAAAGAAAAGATGGGTCAGCATGAGAAACTGGTATTTGCATAATCAATTTTTCCAGTACTAGCAAGTTTCTCTGAATGTTTAGACAATAACAGTAGGCTACTGAGATGTCTTTTATATCTACAGGACCACTACATTTTTTCTTCCTATCTGAAATAAGACTGAACAAAAATAAAGACAAAAAAAATCACTCTCTGATAATTTAGGATTCTATAAAAATAAAATACTTGACAAAAACAGATTAACCTAAAATACAGTCATTTTTACTTCTCAGCAAGATTAAAGATGTTTTCCCAGTGACACATATATAAGGACGATTGGGGATTTTTAGTGGGTTTTTTTTTTTAATCTCTCAATAAAGTGTCTATGCAGCTGTCCCTCTACAGTATCAATCATTCACATTATTTTATACTCACCAAACAGTGGTTCACTAACCATAACTGCACTAATAATAAAAGCACCTGTTCCAAATATAGTAAAACATCTTCTGTTTTACATTAGTAGACAAGACTCTTTTTCATTCATTTAGAGGATTTTCCCTTTGCAACCACTGAGAGGAATTTTGATAACTGAATTATCAGGAATTATTGTAAGTAGGAAATGGAAAAACACCTGGATTACATCTTTAGTGACCAGACACTAACACTAAAACAAAAAAGATCTCTGTTTTCCAGAAGCTGAATATTTTATAATTGGAGA
Source organism: Eudromia elegans (assembly GCA_003342815.1). Lineage (NCBI taxonomy): Eukaryota > Metazoa > Chordata > Aves > Tinamiformes > Tinamidae > Eudromia > Eudromia elegans. Next base: position 1,218,440 of record PTEX01000179.1, on the reverse strand, counting down.
TTTGATTTCCATAACAGAAATTAATTACTGTGTATGTGGTTAAATTGGTCTTATTGTTTTGGTTTGGTTATTCTTTTCTTTGAATCAGTTTATTATTTTCTGAAAGCAGGGCGTTTCCAAAAGCAAACACAGGAACATTTCTACAGAAATCTGTGCACAAATATGTAACTTTGAAAATTTGTTCTACTCCTGAAGCACAAAATGGAAATACTGAGGAAAAATCGTCCTTGGCTGTGAGAGATCAAGACCAGCGTGCTCCATCAGAATACACTGTACACACCACATAATATACATAGTTAAGGCCTAAAACATCTGTGTATAGAACAATCTAATGCTTGAGCTTCCCACACCAGTCATAAAGAGGAATAGATACATCTGAGAAACATTTATGAAGCCTACTTTATACAGCTACAGTAGGGTGTGGGAAATTATCCTCTGGAGATGCTTCACTCGCCCTATCTATTGGAGAAGGAGCACAGACAACTCAGAAAAAATAAGTTAGGTATGATGTATCTCACCATAAACTTTCAAACTGCTAAGTTCATATGAGAAGACAGATTAATATGAGGAAAAATATGCTGAAGATAGTGAGTCAGACAATATAGAACATGGTATATAAGGACATAGGCTATAACAGTCCCCAAAGAGTTAGAAATTGGTAAGGATTCTGGACCAAGTTTAAAGCTGTCTTTTAGTTCAGGAAGCTGCAGTGGCTTTCATTGGAGGCTATTTCTTGAATTCATGCTTTATCATAGTTCGTTGTCTCCTTAGGATCTGTACAGAAAGCAGCATCTAGGGTAGCAGCTATATTGGTGTGTCTGTTTACTTTTAAAATTTGTAGACTAAAGATTTTGTCATATGTCATCCTACCAAACTAAATACGGGCTCACAATTCTGTCAGTGTAATAATGGATTAACAATGTGCCTGAAACTCTATAAAAATACACAGAAGATTATTCTGCCTACATTTTCTCTAGAAAGGAATTGCAGGTTTGCTTGCTTTTCAGGATTCGCAATTCACTAACTGCATCTGTATCTTTCTTGGATTCAAAGGAAATGCATCTTCATATAAGCAAGATTTAGATAAACAATGTTAGTATCAACTGTCGTCATAAGGAAATAAAACCTGTATGCCTTTGGGACATAATTATCACATCAGTCATCATTTTAAATGCAGAAAGACTATCAAACACTCRAAATTTTATGTACTTTATTTAAATATTATCTCTCTCTCACCAATACCATGAGTTAAGCAGCACTCCCAAAATATGTAAGTTTTCATGGATTTCATTTTTGGAGGGAAGGAACTAGTCAGGAGAAAGGGAAAATATTTCTAACTGATGARGCTTTTGTGTTCCTCCTTTCCTCTTGACTTAGAGGAGAATAGTGCAAATGGGTACTTGCTGCTATGTGAGTGTGCTGATGAGAAAAGGATGTTATCTCAAAATTAGCATGTATAAACCATAAAACAGTTTCCAAGGAAACTATTTTTCAAATAACTCTCCTGCTAGAGTTTCCTTGTTTTTATTGGCATCAATGTCTCTCATCCCCCCCTCTTTTAAGTAAACAATCTAATCCAAATTTTTCCAGACTCTGTATTTTGGGTTTGATTCTCACACTATCTTTAATGACTGACTGCATAGTCATTACAGTCATGCATACAGTCACTGCACAGAAAAAAAAAAAAACTATACCTAACCCAAAATAATAATAATGCCCACTTTCTTGCTATGAACAACTCCACGGTCCTGATGCAAACAACTCAGAATACAAGTCAGTACCACTTTTCTAAGTAATCAGGCAAAATATACCTCTAAACTAGGCACCAAGCCTTTTGGAAGTTCAAAGAAATCTAAAGCGGATATGCTCCAGCTAGATTTTCTCTCATTTTCAGCCAGTTCAGGGAGAAAAAAAAAAAAAAAAGAAAAGATTTATAACAGCAATAATGGATATATATTTCTGGTTAGGTAATGGCCAATTAGAGCACTAATGACCTGAGGCAAAACAATGGGCTTTTACTTTTTCAAAATCAGGTATAATCTGACTTGCAAAGATCAGCAGTTTGAAAGCTATTTGGAATGATTACATGACTAAATGTACTTCACGGCCATCCATGGAGAAAAAGCTCAAGAACTTAGCTCTTCGATTGAGAGGCACCTGTCATCAGCTAAGCAATTACTACTACATCAAGGTCTGCATTAAATACCTTCCTGAATGCTGGCAAGACAACATCATTACAGCCATGTGAATAAGCTTGGCTTCCCATCCAGCAGAAGTCAATGACTCATGCTCATATTCTGGAGGACCTAGCTGAGGTAATTTAATTCTGTATTTAAATAAGACCCTTAACCTTGCAAGTAAAGCACTTAAGCACATGCTTAACTTCATGGGCTGACTTGTATGCAGCTTTCAACAGTATAACAGTTGATTAAAGCCAAACAGATGGTTATGTGTTTTGTTGGATGGAGGCCTAGATGCTTAAAAGGATGYTGGCAAAGTGTTTAATGGTTATCCTTAAGTTATTTTTCCCTTCTCATTTTTGTTTGGCTTCTAATATAGGAAATATTTTTTTTTTCTTTAACCAAGTGTTTCCCTTCACTGTACTTTCAGACTTCAGCAGCATGCTTTCATTTTTYATTGTCTGAAGTTCATTGCTTTGCAACATTACCAAAAGAAAAAAAAAAACTGTATTAGTTTAAGAGTGCTATCTTTTCACATTATCAAATAAGATTTAGCATTATTAATCAGAAGCCATCCTGCCAAAAGAAGAAATAAAAAAAAAACCCACCACAAAAAAACCCACCTCACCAGTTCTGAGTAAGAGGCAAGGGAACAACCCTACTTTCAGAGAACTCATCTACAGCAGAACCTCTAGAAAGTCACAGAAACTTTTGCAAGCTTTATGCAGCCATTCAGCACAGTCCACATTGCCATTTCTGGAGCACTCTATCTTTTGTCATAAGGATGACATAGTTTAACAGCCCAGCATCTGGAGAGGAGAAGAAGCATCTACCATTCCAGGGGACTTTGAGCAAGCTAGAGAAACCACTGTGCAGACTTCTTTTATTTTGGACTTCTGCGGAGCAAAATGAAACTCAAGTTCAATGTCACTATGGATAAATAGAGGATTATTATAAAATAAATCTGCTTTTTAATCAGTATATTTTAATGAGTTAGAAGTATTTTTAAATTACCCCATAATTTATACGTTGCTTGCCTAATGAGGTATTTCCTTATGGCTAGTTAATGACTATTGTCAGGAAGATGTCTAAAGTGCAAACTMGTCTTGCAGTATTTCTCTATATGCTTATCTTAATGAAAACAGACCATGCCTCCTGCATCCATAACTGAAGATAACCGCAACTRTCTAAACATTTTGTGAAGGTCTTACTTCTTTTAGGTTCTTATTAATGAACATTTAAAAAAAAATGAGGAGTTCTTAAACATTTTTTTGGAAATTCTGGATACTATTTTGGAAAGAATTGAGTAAAGACTAAATCCATGCTATTTTGACTTGTTTCTGGCAATCCCTACTGAAACCCTTTCGGTGTTGAGACAAATCCTCCCTATGAGCTGAGAATATTACTGGGATAACAGCACATGGGGAACAAATGAACTGGTTACAGAATTGTTTTATTTTGTCTGTTCCAGTTCCTTTTTAATTCCTCTAATATTGCCTTTGCAGTCTTTGAGCATTCACTGTTTTTGATCGGAGATTTTTGTTCATTACTTTTATATTATTATTTAATCCAAGTAAGTAGCTGTTTCCACGGTTCTGCTGTCAGCTCAGCAGGTTGAGCTGCAAATTCATGATGTGTCTGTCAGTGTTGCTGAGCTTTGCAATGAATTCTTCTCTTCAATGATCTATAGGACTTTGCCATGCTCTTTACCTGATGATTTATTATATCTGAGAAGCCTTTCAGTGYAAGTCACAGCTAGCCACATGGAAATCTTACCTGGAAATTCCCCCCTCAAGTTTGGGAAGAAATCATTCCCCTTGGCAGTTCACTCTTTGCTTCTCTGCTAAGAAGACTTTGAACATAATACCAGCTAATTCAGTTGCTGTACATTTATCTTAAAGAGCAGAAACACTGCAGAGGAATAAACAGAAAAAACGCACATGGATAAACTTTTTCCTYTTTAAAGGATGTATGTATTTATTTTTAATTTGCTTCTGTTGTGCCTTACTTTCCCATAATCACTGAAACAAAAGATTTGTCTGTCTATACAACAAATATTATTTGACAGAGAAATCCTGCATACTGCGATGAGCTGCAGTTCTGCAGAAAACAAAAGCCTGATGCAGTCCTCAGCTCATTCCTTTGTCTCTACCTTAATTTTTAAAAAGTTTTCTATTGTTTTATCCTCCATCTAGCTTGGTCTCTTTCTCAAAGCCCATGTCTTGAAGGATCTAGCCTTCAGCAAGGCAAGCAAAGCTCTCCCCTTAATCTCAGGTCAAATGGAGGAGGGATCASAATTCCTCAGCCACTTCAACCTGCCCTCCTTCAAGAAAAGAGGGGCATATGAGCAATTAAGGGTTCATAAGCAGCAGGCAAGGCACAACTGTATCAAAAGCAGGTCAGCTACTTCCAAAGAAATGGTACCTGCATCTACTGCATCTCACCACTGCATAGGCCTTTCTGTGCAGCARGGTTAACTGCTTTGGTCTCAGCTTCTCCAACCACACAGTGAAAACTTTTAGTTGGGTAGCAGATGAAGAAGGCTGTATGCCACTGAAACAGAGATATAGGAGATAGAAATAGAGATATAGGAGAAATAACTTATATATTCCTGATCATCCTTCCACGCTTCTCTGAATTGCCCCAGAGAAAGAGTGCAACAGCAAGTGAGTATCRTCTCACATCCTCCTTCTGGAAGTTCCTTAGAGAAGATGGCAGAAAGAAAGAGAAGCAAGAGCCCAGGTCCCACATGACAGGGACACCCATCTTAGACTGCCAACAGTAAGCCAGTTAAACAAAAACATTTTACATTTCTCCTAAACTCTCCCTTCTTCACAAGCTCCTCTTCTTTTCAGCCCAGAACTCTCTTACAAAAATCCCAAAGCCCTCCTCTTCGAAGAACTGAAAGCATCTTCCCTTGCAAATACTGTCACAGGCATATTTGGGCAGTCAGGCTTTTACTGCAAGGTGTGTGAACAGGTAAATATGGAACCAAGGGACATTATTTCTGAGGATCCTAGTCCCACTTCCAGAAATTATTGACGGTTGCTAAAACAGTTACGCCAAGTCTGTGAAAATACAATGAAAATACATCCAAGTTTAAGTGTTGATGAAATTAAATGTCATGTTATTCACATTTCTCTGCATTTCAGRGAGAAAGAAAAATCCAGTGAACATTTGCCAAAAGCCTAAAATCATAAACACAGAGAATCACAAGAGGATGTGATTCAACCATTTACAGTTCAGCAATGGGTGTGTTTTTGCTGTAATACATTGTATTGGGACTCATTGCAAATTGCCTATTTTCACATACATATATTTTCAAGTCTTTGGAGTCGCTGGATTAAAATTTGGAACAGTTATCTCTGTATTTCATGCCTACCATATATCAATTTATGCTTTATGGAATTTGTTTCAGTTATTTAATTTTATTTTTAACCTTACAAAAACACAAAAACTCTGAAGAAATATCTTCCTGAATCCCATGACAGTACAACTACATAAAAAGGAGGATATTTATTGCAATATGGAGGAGAAAGAAAAAAAAATGTTTAGGGAAAGGGAATTGAATTATGACTTCTCTAAAATGTCTGTAAAACTCTTCTATGCAACCCACTACTAAAATACACCCATTCTCAAATAATGGTGGCACAACAGACAGTACAAGGACATTGAAGATAGCTACCATATATACAGACATGCAGTAACAGTCAGAAAGGTCTCACAGGGCAGTTGCACCTGACAACTGACTGATGGGGTGTTTACAAACCACAGAAAGTTTGGGAAGARCTAAAAACTAAGTGGACTCAAACTTTAACAGAAATATCTGAGGTTTTCTGAAGTTTGAGAGTTATCAAGTGACTTAAAAAAGAAGTATGTTCATGGATACCAATGTCTTTCCTATTTATAGTTACAACCAAAGCACAAGTGACAGACCATGAAAAAAGCTGCTCTTACASTGCAACCAGCCAGATATGAGACAGCTAGAGCAGAAAGCTGGCAAGAAAGTACGTATATCTTCCTCTGCTCCTTCCTCTCTCCCCCATTATAGTGACAGCAAAGTAGAGATGGTTTAGTGAGCACACACATTGCTGCATTGCAGCCAAAGAACATAAACAGAAGAATGAAAGACCTTCTGTCTCCACCRTGGCTGAAAAATAGATAGCTAGGGAAGAATATAAGAACAAGGTAGCTTTATACTGATAATTTCCCAGAATACTTTCCTAGCATGGAACAATTTATGGCTCAGGATTTCCTTAGCTTCTATGTGARCCAGCACACAGGAAGTTTTCTCCTTCTCTGCTGTGCAGAAGGCATGGCAGGCACTGTCCTCATCTCCAGATTGGTCCTCCTTCTGCAGTGGCCCACACTTCAGCTCTCTTCATAACTCTATATTCACTCATATCATTCTCTCCCTAATTACATGGGTAGCCTTCCCTATACACACTTCAGAAAATCCTATGCAGTATTTCCTGCTTAGGACYGAGAGTTTTCCACAGTCTGAGAGCTTGATAGTGATAAATGCATTTGCTTTGTCTCAGAGATTTTTTGGAGTCACAGAACACACATAAGGTTGTGTCATATAAGCTATAAACGTATATAGACACATGGAGCCATAGAAGTATATGCAGGCTGATCCATGAATGTGRCAGATGATTTACGGAACTTTCATACATTGTTATTTTGGGGTTACTTCAGCCCAAAGAGCTGTACTCAAATCAATAAGTTTGCAAAGGTCATTCAGAATTGGGACTGTGATCAATAGTTCTACAAAACATCAGCTCAGCACTGAAGGCATGTTAGGCAGCAAATAAAACCAATGTTAGAAATTATAAGGAAAGAAACACAGAAGAAAATAGAAAATGTCATGCCAAATTACACCTACATCTTGATACTTTTGCTTCCCATATTTTGAAAAAAAAATCATCAAAAATAACATGGTAGCATTGTAAAAGGGTCAGAGAAGGGCAACACAGATAATCTAGGCTACAAAATTCCTCCTATCCAAAGGAAAGCTTAACCCTTCAGCTGTCAAGGAGATGACCTGCAACAAGATACACCCAAAATTTSCAAAGCACAGAATATCTCAGAAAGAGTGATTAAGGATTGAACTTTCTCTGTCTTCTCCAGTACAGTAAGTAGGAACATAGGAGACAGGTAAAAATATATGAAAAGATGCATTTTCTTTTTTTATTCAAGACATTATGATTGATATATGAAACTGCTTGCCAAAGGATGTTATGAATGCAGAAAGCAAGGAGAAAGAGTGATCTGCTGAGCAATACCAAATAGATCAAGTTCAGTGAACTCATGGACTCCTAGAAGATGGAAACAGATGAAGGCTGGAAGATCTGGATGAAGGACACTTAGCATTTCCTGTTCCTCTCCACACATGCTCTTAAAGACAGGCTACTGAGGAAGATGAGTTGTTGCTCCAAGGAAGATGGCCATTCACATTATGTTAGCTATGTTATGACAACTTTGTACTTTGCATGAGCTCATGGACAGGAAGCCTAAAAGAGAAAAGAAAAAATAGGAAGAAAAACCTCTTCTGCTCCACAGCATATCACTAGACCCAACAGGGTCATACAGTTGGTAGGGGCAGAAGTAACATTATGTTAGTGCTGCCAAAATTGCTGAAAGGATGTTAACACGTCAGGWTGCTGCATGGCGCTGACGGCAGCCTCTTCTCCCTGGCGAGAGCTGCGGCTGCTCCGCTTCCAGTGCTCAGCCCAGAGGCCTTCCACAGCTCCCAGCAAGGGAATGAAGTCAACATATGCTATGGCCAAACCTATTGACACTGTTCACACTGACACAGCGCTAACAAGAGCCCCGTTAATGACACTGTCGTTTGGGTGCTCCCAATGGAAAGGAATGCCAATATGCACGGAAGCTGCTGWAAGCAACCTTGCTGCAGCAGCAGCTTTCAGAAATTAGGAACGCTGTTCAAAGGAAAAACAGGAGAAGTGTGTTCCAGTTTGATAGCAATTCCTTTAGGCAAAGGTGTCCTAAAATAAAACAAACAATCAAACAAACAAAAAGATGACAACAGACAGTAGGTGTTGTACCTAGTGATAAATGTGTTCATAAAGTCAGAGAAGTAAAAAAAACCACAGTTTGCAGTGGCAGGGAGGAAATGGTGGCTGCTGCACACTTTTTATAGCTGCATCACAGGATACAGGAACATCATAGCAAGCAGCACAGGAAAGGGGGCTATAGATTTCAGCATACTCTTTTCTCCTCCCCAACGCATGTAATTGCAACTAGTAAGTGACCTATTGCCATAATCCAAACCAAGGCTACTGATCCTTCCTCAGTAGAATCCTTCAGAAAAAGAAAAAAAAAAAAAAAAAAAAAAGACAGTTTAATAACCCAGAAAAAATCCCACTAGGATGCCAAAAAATATGTGACTATACATATCCTTTGTGGCACTGTTCTGCTGCCTCACATAAAGAGTATCTTGAATAAAACTCTTCACTGACCCCATAGAAAACCCTGGCATTATGTAAAAGGCCTGCTGTGTGTCACAGCATCTTAGAAGAAAAGTGTGTGAAGCAGAATGAAATCCTGGTCTGCCACACAGAGAGAAGTGAGACCTTCTCAGTGAACCTAAGCAGATTAATCAGGAGCAGATCAAAATGTGAAAAAATACCAGAGTGGTGTCCTAGTCATGCTTTTTTAATCAGCAAGTGTAGCAAGAACCACTAGGAAAGAACCACCCTCTGAAAAACTATTTCTCTTAATCTGTGTATTTGCATGATCTGAAATTGATTTCTAGCTATATAAATGTGCATAATACTTATTGTCCGAACTACTTAGCTGTACACTGTCTTAATTATTGTTCAATACCTGAAAAAATTCCAATTGTCCTGTATAATGTCAAAATACCACTTGAACAAACAAATAAACAGACAAACAAAATTGTTGTAAGTTACTTCATATAATGTATAAAGGCAGCTTAAAGAACRCTTTGGTTTTGTTTTTTATCTTGAATAATCAGGTCAGACATTCACTGATGGTTTTGTGCCTTCAATGGCTAATTATCGTATTTTTATTGTGTTTCTTTTTCTTTTTGCATGCCTCAAAGGTTAAGTATAGAATATTTTTATCCATAATTAAAGTATAGGATTGGTGAAGATTTAACAAAGAAAGCTTTTCTCTCAACTGTTCTATTTAAGCAGATATTAATCAACTGCATACTTTTTATGTCTGGCTTTAAATTTTTCTAAGAGTCTTTAAAAAGTAAATGTGAAATTCCACTACATTTTTAATGTTGAAAATTAAAATAAGAAGAATCTGAAGTACGAATTTTTAGCCATCTACATTAATCATAAAGAAATGGATACAAAAGTGTTATTCTTTTATGTCTGCTTTTGGTGAACATAAAAGAATACTGTTTTTCTCCAGTTATGAAATCTGTTAGGGACTGTGACATAATTGCAGATCTTTCCAAGAAGACACAGAGAAAAGTTAAACTCCGAGATGATTTTGAGGACGTCTTGATTTCAGTCCAGGAGCTGACACCTTCCTTTCAGCAAGCACTTTTTGTGTTATTTCACCCTCCCATCCTTTGATATCCTCCATCCCCAGCACTGCAGTCTTAAGTCCGGCTAGGTCTGCACCTCATTGATTTGTTCTCCTGTGGCCACCTGTGCTTTTCAAAAAGCCTCCTCAAAACTACCGAGTTTAGTATAAACTATCTCCGAAACAGATGCAACTTCACTGCAGAGTCAAAGTAACCAATAAATAAATAAAAAACCCCCACCACTTCTCTTTATCTGTTTAAGACCACTGAATGATGAATGCAGACTCTAGTACATATTACTTGTACCTATGCTGCATGAGTTAGTCAGAGACAGTTATATTTATTGCTTGTCGTAAAACATTTAGGAATTGCTAAACTGCATTCTAATGTTTTTCCCTGACAGAAGAGTATTTCCCATTGTTCTGCTTCACCTGGAAACTCGGATATTTGAAGATTTATTTTGAAAAGTTGAAATAGTCTTAAGGTTGATCAAATTTTTWAAAGTTATTCAACTATTTATTTTAAAAGTTGGAAGGGTAGCAGGAATAACTGAAAGTTACAAAGTGAATTCCTTCAATTTGAAATAGAAGGGAAACAACTTGAAACAGAAAGGAAAATATTAAACGAAATATGCATCTTTATTTACATTTTCTAGTCTTCTCCAATGCCTAATCCATTATAACCTGATTTGTCTGGTCTGTTCACCCCARAATAAATCTAAAATGAGTGGCACAAAATACTGAAATATTAGTTTGCAGTTGCTGAAAATGGCTGAGTTAAGGTGAAACTAGATTTTTCTTCTTACTGCTACAGAAAACTAGCGTGACAGAAAACTAGTACATCTTATTGAAAAGAATAAGTATTGACAGGAATGTGCACATTTACACATACTTTTGCCATGTGTCTATGCTTGTGTATTTGCTGATAATTTGAGAAAGTTTTGTTTTCCTTGAAAACTACTGCAATTTATGTGAGGAGAAAACAACTAGACCCTGGAGCAGGGATATATCATTAAAACAGATGAAAAATAGCTTTTAATCTGCCCATTTAAAAGAGTCTCAGTTTGGGTTTTTTGTTTTTTTTTTTTTGTTTTATTCAAAATACACCAGAGAATGAATAAAAGTATATTTTTTTAATACAAAAATCTTGTTTTTTTCAGTTAGGAAGTTGTGTTTTATGTTGCCTGACAATAGGAACAGTATTTCTAGGAGGCAGCAAGAGGTCCTGGGMTATCTCTGAAGACTACATCCTCCAAAGTTCCCTTTTGCGTGGCAGAAGCATTTTAAGGCTATGGCTGGTCTGCAGATTCTTTAAAATGTCCAGCACATGTCCCTTTGCCATTTAACAGAGAGAAGGTTTAGCAACAAATCAAAGGCAGGATTTATGCCCTC
>PTEX01000179.1:1145144-1205374 GCA_003342815.1 Eudromia elegans | reverse complement strand
CTTCCCTTCCCTTCCCTTCCCTTCCCTTCCCTTCCCTTCCCTTCCCTTCCCTTCCCTTCCCTTTTTCCTTTCTTCTTGGAAGAATGCCTATTATTTACTTGGCACAAACACCAGGGTCATGTTTTAGCATTAATAGATTATGGGAGATGATTGGCATCTAGGTGTTTTTTTCTCCGCCCCGATGACAGTTAAGGATGGAATAAAATAATGAACTAAAGGAACTAATAAAGTCCTAGAGCATATTGAAACCAACATATAGCAAAAGGAACTTAGAAYAGGGAAGACAGGTGAAAGGTAGTTTAAATACTCTTAAATAAGCCATCAAAACTTTCCATCATAGCTTTTTGTGGATTTTTTACCTACATCTTATTTAAACTCATTAGTTTGAACATTGTGTTTATTGAGCTTGCTCAAGACAGTCTGGTTTTCCCCATGCCCTCACAGTTCTGGGAAACTTACCATGCCTTTGTGAATTACTGCATCATATAAGATATATTGTACATGTTATGATTTGCTTAGTATACTCTGAGCATACTTAATATGGGTAATAAAAGTATACACTGTCTTCTTTGTGTAGCCTATCAAATAATTCTGCATAAATAAATCATATAAAAGCAAACACAATTTTTCAAACTGTCATTAAATTGTCTATATTTAAAACAAATGCTGAGAAAAAATATTAAAAACTTAGCTCTAGAAATTGAAGAGGCACCATGAAAATGAAAATTACATCTTTCTCTGAAAATCTAGTGCCTCTTATAKTTACAAGCAATACCTAAAATTACCATAGTGAAATAAAAATGTCCTCTGTTTCCTGCRTTTTTTTATATTGTACATTTGACAGTATTTTGTGTGTAGTCRTTTATTAAGTCAACCTCTCGTCTAGTGAGAAGACTCATATCAATATCAAGAATGCAGCAAAACAAGCAAACAGGAGCTTATGTTTTTATAAAGGAACTTTGCTATTTATCTCCAAGACATATTAGCTACTGCTAATATACTGAAATCAATACATATATATTGATTATATCCTTAAATCTAAACCTGGCTTTTAATAAATAGCATTTATTAAAATCTTTTAACATTAAATGCTATATTTTCAATACACTAACATCCCATTAATGTTTCCTTGCTGATGGCAAGCTTAGGAGTACGAGTGAAATACAATAAGGAGAGCATGTAGATGGACCATGCCTGCATAGTGGCTTTATTTCTTTTTAGTCATCACCTTGATTCTGTTCAAAGATGTTTCTGGAGGAGTCCTGCCTGTCTTTTGCACTGCAATCAGCTTCCCTACAGTTATACGGAAGTTTAAGGTCAGGACACCAAAACTCACACATTTATTCATCAGTGCACAAGTGTATTAGATGTTTAAGCTCTCTCTGTAGTCAATGGACATCCAGCCAGTATGTTCTGGTGATCCTGAGGAGCATCTCAGCTCATGCTGAGGTAGGCACTTACGGTCCAGCCTCCACAGATCACCTTGACAATATCCTGTACCAGAAAGGTAGGTTTGGATGGATTCAGGAGCTTCAGCATAAGAGAGATTTTATGTCTACTGCTTTCTGAGAAGTGTTATGGTGTGTCTTGTCTCTTTAGCTGACATATGGGGGAAGGGGGTCCCGTATATCTTGGGTCATAGCTGCCAACCCCATCGGGCTGTCTCAGATAATGCAGAACATTTCAGGTGAAGTGTGGGAATTTGGGTGAAGTCCGCAAAGCGAGTGTCACAGAACGAGTTGGGCGGGGAGCGAGGGACACATTGCACTTCACTCAGGTGAAAGAAACAGCAATAGATTTTATTGATATGGACAGTGGTTTCACGAGATTTTATGGCAAGGTCACTTATTACTATCTACTGCATGGAAGTTCAAGATAATACATGGAATTATCTTGGATGCCTTCCTGTTGGGTCACGAGGTTCCGACTGGACCTCCTTGCTTTCCAAACTCCTTCTGAGAGGAGTCTAGGTGCAGCTGGATCCAATCCTAGTCCCAGACCTGGTCAACGATTTATGGCTATGGGATTTTTATGCACATTTACAAAATAGACATAACTTCAGAAGGACAGCGCACTACAGTTCACTTACCACAAGTCTGTTGTGGGAAGGGATCTCTCAACCTCGAGGAGTCTCCTTGAGAGGYGTCCCTGCTCAAGGGGACATCCTGGCGTGCAGCTCACTGCCATGCAAGGAGAGCTCAATGGGCTTTCAGCCTGTCCCTGAGCCTTATCTCCTCACTAGCACACAATGGGAAGAAGTCAGGCAGGCAAGCACCAGGATCAGTCTGGTTGGGCTGGGGAAGGAGCATATCCGTCACACCAAGGTGTGTTCATCTGGAGCCAAATCTCATGAGAAGTTTTAAATAAAGCTAACTAAAAAACTTTTCACAGAGCAAGATCCCCTCAACTCAAAATAGAAAAATCGCATGAAGGAGCCTTGTGATCATAATACAACACCGCCAAGATACCACACTGTCTTTCAGGAATTATTTCTTCCTCATTTATTTCTTTTCCTTCCTCCTCTATAAGTGTCATATATCTTCTGTCAAAGTTTTGCACCTTCTGTACAAAACACCTTCTGTGTTTCCATGTGGCAATGCTTCCTGCAGCTAGGTTGTGGTATGAGGAATGTTTTGTCATTCCTAGAAGCTTACCTTAATGGTGTTCCCTCTAAAGTACAGCAGTTTCCATTATTACAGCAGACCCTCACTGTTCCACATCTGATTTGAAGTAAACAAACAAACAAGCAAACAAAACACTCAATAGTGAGAAAATAAACCTTTTTGAGAGGATACTGTGTGACATTRTATCTGCAGAAACATATATCCTAGCCTGCTATTGAAATTTTATAACCTGAATAGGAGAGGTACAAATGAGTTAGAAGGAAAAACAAATCTTCTGAATTGCCTTTCATTTTCCACTTCAAAACTATAATGATTGACAGTGATCCATAGCAAACAGGTCATTATCCCAAACTGTAATAAATTCTCAACACTCATGTCAGAGCACTTAGGAAATAGAAAAACAAGTAAAACCCCTGTTTCAGGGACACTTCAGATTATTCAGGATATACTTGGATCTCAGTATAATGCAATAGCATATATTACAATGCAAAGGTATGATCATGGCCATGGTCACCAGGCACAAAAATCCAGTGTAAGATGTTTTGTATACTCCAAGTGTGTGTAAGGACTTGGACTTGCTGGTTAAACAGTCTGACAGGTCGGAAGTCAAGTCTGATCAYCAAAGTTCCTTCACCTCCCACAGCCACAAACAACTTCTTGAGAACCAATTCTGTATTCATGCAAGATGAATCTTACTAAGCCCTGGTTTTATGGGTTTTATACTTCTGACTAGAATATTAAATTTCCTGAGGAGAATTTCAGCACTGTCTGCCAGTATTTTATTTTACAGATTTCTACCTGATACAAAACAACATTGCYGGAAGGCTTGGTCTAAGAATATTACCTCTGCAGGCTGATTGCACATAACTTCTGCTTAGTCCAAGGTACATGATTTTGTGTGGGTGCGTGGCCTCGCATGGAGARAGGATACCCCTTTCTTTGCCAGGAATTACTTGTACTCTTTGCATTCATGACTGGTATAAAGAGATCTATTAATGAACAGATGTATAGGAGGCCACCTGCCTACTACACAGATTGGCTGCTGTGGCCTTTAAGAGAAAGYTGTGGTCACTCCCACCCACTAATTTTCACAACATGGATCTGAAATCTCAAGTTTTGTTATGAAAAGAAACTTTAGGAAACTTTTAACTTTAACTGATATCAGCGTGCTTACAGTYCTGTTTTTTATTATTTGTGCATTTTTGTATAGAAAAGAAAGACTTCTCATAATCACATATTATTCACAATTATTTTATATACAGCTACTTTGCAATATTAAATAACTGACCATCTAAGTCAGAAAAAATGGGTAACTAAGACATAAGTATCACTTTTCTACTCAGAGAGAAGAAGACAATTCAGAGCTTGGCTTTTCACCTCAAGTATATAGAGTATCAGTATAGCCCATGGAATACAATTTTTGGCATTATTAGTTACAAAAAAACCCCACAGGTTCTGTATTAACATGGAAGACTAGGTCTTGTGTGGGCTTGCCTTAGTCTGGGCTGATTTTAGCTGTGATTTTTAGTAGCTGGGTGAATATTGCCTTAATTTGTTTCAGTTTAGTTTATAGCACTAACAAGGGTTTTTTCTGCGTATCTTGAACTGTGACTAGAATAAAACATGGTGTGACAGATTGCAAGAGCAGGGTGATATCAGAGGTCCCAGACTGTAAACGTCGATCAATCGACGATGGAGATCAATCAGGACTCCCTGCAGGACCACAACCTTGTGTACTAGATAAAACCAGTATTATAGAAAGCAGAGAACAGAAAACCAGAACAACCGGAGTAGCCGCAAGCTCTAGGAAGGACAGGGGCTGCCCAGTTTTTCCAGCAGTGAAAGATCATAAAGATAAGGCACAGAAGGGATGGGATTGGTCATGGCTTCTGTTTGCAACACCCACTGCACTAAACCAGAAAAGCTCTGATAAAAGGTCTTCTAAAACATGATCCCTTCCACCAGCCCTCTGCGAGGTCACTCTGCCTATGGAGGGGGGCTGTGTCCTGAATGCYGCCATTACTTTTCTGCAAGCACTCTTCCTCCTCCTCTTTCATCATTATCCCCCAGAGTAAAGTTTCAGCTGCTAGCATAYAAATCAAAAAAGCAGGGAAGATTAGTCCCATCCTTTTAAGGAACAATTTATTGTGACCTGTTTGCCTGAAACTTTGGTGCACAATAGTTTGTTGCCTGTCCCTGTGCAAATGATATGGTAAATCACACGTCCTCACAGTGAGTGATTTCTGAGCACTATCTTAATATTTTACCTGAGTAGGGACAGGGATTTTTCATTCCCAACATCATTTTCAGCCCTTTTGAAAGTGTGCAAATGAACACCTGACCATGCACCTGCAATGAATTCTGCTGAACTCAGTTCCTACCACAGCTGTCCTGTCATAGGGATGAATGTCTCTGCTGTGTAAGGACCTAAGGGCCCAGCACATGGCCATAAAATTAAGCTTTTTTCCAGTCGGGGGGCACTACCTTCACAGATTTATCCTGTGGCTGTCTACCTCCATCTTTGCCACACMAAAGCTTCATCCTTTCCTCTCACATTTACCGGGTGCTCCTCCAGCAGCTTTGACAACATAACATTTGTACGCAAGAAAAARCAGCCGTGAGGACTCCAGCCATGTGTTTCATGCCAGCTCTGCACTCCTCCAGAGGTTTAAAGAAATAAACAAGATCTACGYGGGCCAGAGTCTAGGAAACATTTGCTTGTTTTGAGCTTGATACAAGGGAAGGAGTTGAAGGATTACAGTAGAGTAATTTGGTTTCAGTTCTAGAGGGAGACTTGTCACTATTATGCTCATTAATAAAAAGTCAAATAACTGCTGTAAAATATGAGAGACTTCATTTTTTAAGGGTCTATTGCAGGGATGGTTATACTGTTTTTTTCTACAATACAGATACTGTAAAGAGCACCAAAGGAAAGAGCTCTATCTATAGCTATGCACTTGACTGGCCTATTGACTTGAAAGAAACATATATGTCTCAGTTTGCCAAATTACCCAGACTTATCCTATAATCGCCTTCCACAGCCAGCTCTATTGCTCCACCAGTCAGCATAAAGTTTCCAGCCTTTCTTTTTTTTTCTCTTAAACTATACTCTTGCTAGAAAGTGTGTTCCATATTTCACTGCAATCTCACTTCTCCTCACCACTACAGAATATGATTTTGTAATGAAATACCAAATGTTTACTTTCCCTTTTAATGTAGGATTCACTCTACAGTGTGCTTTAAACTTTCTTGTATAATGTTATTTTAAGACCTCATGAAAAGTCTCTGCATGCAAAAGCAACATGATTAAAGCTTCACATTGTGGATGCGGTAAGCTTTTGAAGTACCTACTAAAGTCTAAGGACAGGATAGAATGGTTGAGAAAGGAACTGTATAAGAAATGCTTATTGGATTTACTTTAGGTGTCCATCTCACAGGTTCTGGTTAGTTTATCATTTGGTTTATCATATGACATAATTGGAACACTAGACATAACTGGAAACAAACTCAGTATGGCTGAGTGTAGAAATAAAGTGTAGAAATCTAAATCTGGAAAATCCTGTCCAATCATTTTCAAAATTTAGGTAGGTAAAGAACCATGTTTGTTCCTCAGTAGATATCCTCAGTATCTCAGTGGTATTCTCTCAGGAGTTACTGGTGGCCCCAGTCAGGTGCCCAGGTTTCAACATTTCCTAAACATATCCCCTTAACAGCCCATGTTGTCATTGTATCAGAATATCATAGCAACATTTTCAATTATTCAGCTAAATTTGTCACAACAAATGGTTCTACTTAGCAATCTTCTAGGAGMAAAAAATATCCCATTTCTGTAATGTGCCAGTGCTCCAAAATAAAAGAACAAGCTTGTGTCACTGGAATGCAAGATCCAACACTAACCTTTTGCAAAAGCTTTTAAAAAAATAGTTGCCAGTATTAAATTAACAGCAGCCTTCTATTAACTCAACTATTCAAATCTGGATACATGTGCATCCTTGGATACATCTGGACTCAGTGGACCTCATCTAGACATCCACAGCTACAGAACTACTTCCTAATGGTAGTTAATTACATGCCAGATTTGGTGTACAATTATTTTCATCCACAAGATCCTTTTCAGGAACATTGAATCTAGACTAATTTCCATGGCTAAACAACCAAGCAGCACTTTAGACTTCACTGAGATGTACATTCCCCTGCTCACAGTGATAATCCATGCCAATCATGATTAGCTCTTGCATAGGATCAGATTCAACTCACCATTAGGATAAGCCCTTAACATATCAAACCAAGAACAGCATAACATGGAGTCATCAAAAGGTGTTGTCATCAAGGACAACAAACAAGTTCCTCATCACTGATTCTATCCCCTGCCCTCCTGGTTTTGACTTTCCATGCTGCCAGACACTACTGTTGGATTGACCCATGACAGCACACTGTCCATCTTCACAGACTCCAACATGACAATCCAARCTACACCAGTGCAAGTGACAAAACACTGCCAATGCATCAGCTGCTGTTTGGCTTGGCAAGGCTTACTGAACCATGAAGGTATTTAGATGAAAAATATCCAGTTGAGTTCAGTGAGACTTGAGGGGTCTGAATAATTGCATGGACCTACACCTTAGTGTTTTACCCTGTTGAGTTTTATACATCTCATTAGCTCCTTCTCTGCCTGTCTACTCTTCCTTTTAGTTCCTTCATAATGCCAATATTAGCTGTCAGTCCTTCAGATTTATGCTTGTCCAACACTTGCAGTCAGCCACAGCCTCCACTTTTTATCTGAAATATCTGACTCCTTCAATATTTTGTTAAAAAGCATTTCAGTTCTCTAATCATTTTGGGTTTTCATCTAAGAACAAGCCACAGTTTGTCAGGATCTATCTGGCAGTTATGTGCTCAGAACCAAACACAATGTGCTAGCTGAGGTTGCACCACAGTGATAGAAAGAAGAAATATAACAATTCTACTCTCAGACATGCCACCTCGAAACAAGAAACACTGCATCACTCTGGCCTTTTCCCTGGCTTATTATTTTCCAAAATTACCTGTAGGTTCTTTTCAGGTTTCTTTCTCAGATTTTATCCRGACACTGTGCTAATGTACTTCCAACAATTCTTCTTGCAGTTTTGTCTGGGATCAGAAAACAAGTTACTAATTATAATTTAAAAATGTGCAAGACAAAAGTTATATATAAAGACAAGTTAAATTGATGCATGCTGTCACAACCCTATTGGTTTAAGTGATGCTATTTAAACTAACTGACAATCTATTCTAAAATATATCAGTACAAATTCTTGATGCTAATCAAGATGAAGATAACTATGAGGATAAATTTTTTTATGTGTTTTATTAAAAAAAAAAAAAAAAAGTCATTCCATTAGCAGAAATTTCTTATACTAGCAAAGTATTTGGAGTGAGAGTTCTTCTTAGTAAAGTTTACTTGCTCAGCGATAAGAACATTCCTTCCATACSTAGAAATTCACTGAAAACCATGGCAATAAGAGAGCAAAGAGTAGAAAATCAGCTCAATGAAAAATAAATTAGTTGTTATCTGCTAAACCAGTTGGTCAAACTGGCCACCATGTAGTCAGAAAAGTTCAAGGCCCAATGTAGATAAGCAGATCAGGAGAAAGACAAGAAACAGGTTTTACATCAGCTTATCTGGCCCGTGTAATTGCATCCTAAATATCTATTTAGTCAGGCTATATAAGATATTGACTAATAGCATTTTATGGAGCTGCTTCCCATCAGTTGAGGTTCCATAAATTGTCCAAACTTTGAAGAATGGTAGCAAGCAAGAACAGCTTGTTCTGAGTCTTCTTGTATCAATAAAAACACTGTCAGATTCATCAGAAGTCCTGCCTCCATGAGGGATGCTACAGTGAAAAAGGTAAGAGTAGATAAACACTGTGGTCATGTCATGCTCCAAGACACTCGTGTGAAATTCACAGTTCCRAGAGTCAAGCAAGAATCTACTCTGTATGTTCCAAATGCTGTTTAAGAGTGCATATCCAAATACAAACCACTAGGTATCAGTGAGTATATCTAATCTTTGATATTAATATAATCATATTCTCAGATAAATAAAACATGTAAAAAACTAATTATGTTATCTGTTAGCCTAMCCCCAGCTCAAATGTGCTCCCAAATGAATAGATTTCTAATACTGTRTACCACTCATTAATTTGCTTTTTTGACTTTAGGAGCAAATATTACATAMATCAAAAGTAAATAATCACAGAGGTTTAATCCCTGTCCTTTTCAGATTCAAAAYTTTCAACCCAGTAAGCCTCTGAAAACTCTCTGATTTTCAGCTAAGTCGTTCTGAATTATCATAGCCTTGTTTTGAGATGATGTGAGGGATTTCTTTCAGCAATATTAACTACTGATAAAAATGAATCCTGCGAACACTTCCTCCCTATGTACTTCTAGAACCTAGGAAACCAGATCTCCTGCTTATTTTGGTCAAAATAAACTTCACAAAAGACATCTACAATTGATTGCATAAAACTTTCCTCCAGGCAGCCTTGGACAGCCCAAATTTTTCCTCATGCATGAAATTTTGCTGATAAGAGACTTCTTCCAAAGCACTTGTAATAATACAGATATCAGAATTTTAAAAGTCATTTAGGTAAAAGAATAACATTGMAGGATATGCCCAAGGTGCTGAATACCACTTGCCAAATAGCTGCAAATGCTTTCCTCCCTGAAAACTGCTTGGTTTCTTAAACACCTCATASGCTACTGCAATATCCTTATCCTTCACTGTAAAAGGTGGGAGCTGCAGAACGCTACAACAGAGAACTCACCATTTAATGATAGGATAGCMTGGCCTACAAAAGATCCCATTAGGTTTAGTCTCCTGACTAGATATYTACATTTTGTCCTGCCTTGAGCTAGATCAAAAGCCACTTTACTTCTCTGTTGTCCAGTTTCTTTGCAATAAAAGGGAAGCCATGGGCTGAAGTTGATACAAAAAGTTCATTTACAGTACTGCAGTTCACACTGTACTGTTTTACACTGATCTGAAAACACGATGGGATTTTAAGAGGGTGTAAATGCAGACTTCAAGTTGTGTCAGTCTTGATGAGAATAACACKCTACCCAAGATTCTCTTCCTACAGGGTATTAAGTGCCCTCAGAGGCAGCAGTGAAAGGAGAGGAACTGTACAGTTAACAAAGTCAAATTGCTATATAGGTACAGTTTCTTAAATTTGGCTCAGGGAAAGCCAGCCCCCTTCCTCCTTTCTCTGTTTAATGTCCATGATAGAACTACACATATTCAAGAAGCTCTTTTACATTCAGTCTAATAGGAATTCAATTTTAGCTCACTCAAAAGTAAAATAAAGATGAAAATCATAATTCATTAGTATTTTGTATRGTCCAAAGCACAGAATTCACGCTTCTTACAGCATGCCATAGAGCAGCTTAAGAAAAATACAGGAAATAACAGCAGCATCTAGGTAATTTTATTGGGTATTTTTAAGAATCCTGGACTGTACTCARTGATAACTCATGTAGGAACATGACTAACTAACTTTTACTGTTATAATTCACTGTAGTGACTCTCAGAAGTACCTTAATCCTATAGATAGACCAGCTGAGTTCAGTGAGATGTTAATCAGACTGTGTAAAAGTATTGCGATCTGAGCCCTGCTCTGATGTCACTGGGGTACACTTCAGTGTAGGTTATTTTATTAGTTTCAGAAAACATATCCATTTTTAAATCAATTTCATTTCCCCAATGATGTGCATATTGCAGTTTGGAAAAAATAATGTACGAATAGCATTAAAAGAATATTAGTTCAAGAAACTAAATTCTGAACAATTTTTAACTTAAAAGAAGAATCCATAAACTTAAATTTCTAAAGCAGTCAGAGTAAAGATTAATGAAATATTAAAAGTACTCAAAACATCTTCCATTTTGAAGCTATGACCATTTGATTCTAAGACAAACATCCCACAATCAATRCAACCTTCATGAATATATTAAACAGCTGTTCCAATCCAATTTAATAAGCTCCCAAAACATTTTGCTCAAGATACTGAAGTCATTTCAGCARTAACTCCACAGGAGTTTATCATACTCAGTCAGTCTCCATCCAAAGGGTAGAAGATGGGTTTAAAATATCTACAGGAGTCATGTTCCTAAAAATGCAAGCTACTGGAAACAGAATAACTTTCATTCTCATTTTCAAAGACAAATTATGATTCCCAGGCTGTGTACAGCCCGTTCAAGAGCCCTTTTCTGAGTCATCAGGTTAGTTGATCTATTACACAGCTGCATCCATCCTCCAAGGTAGGGGCAGGTAAAGGAGATAACCATCATTGTCTCCCACATCTGTTCTGCTCCTGATAGTACCTCACTGAGTACTATTTGAGGAATGATTGTAGGGAGGAGGGGGCCAAACTGTTCTTGGTAGTAACTAGTTATAGGACAAGGAGTAATGGGTACAAGTTGAAACGCAGGAATTTCCATCTCCATGTGAGGAAGAACTTCTTTGCTGTGAGGGTGACAGAGCCCTGGAAGAGGCTGCCCAGAGAGGCTGTGGAGTCTCCTTCTCTGGAGATCTTCCAAACCTGCCTGGCTGCCACCCTGTGCCCCGTGCTTTGGGTGTCTCTGCTGGAGCAGGGGGTTGGACTAGATGATTCCTAGAGGTCCCTTCCAGCCTCAACCATTCTGTGATTCTGTGAGTAGTTCTTCAGACTGTACAGTTGGAAACTTTTAGCTTTCAGGCATATGACATCTCCTGCATGCCTCTTGCAGTTCMAGAGAGTGCTTGTTACATCCGCCATTTATAGAGGAATGAAGTAGCTATTTTATTGCAATTGTATATAGGTAACGTTTTGGAATTATATATGCCCCATGAAACCATCTCAGGTCATACAAGCAAAATTTGAGGTTACACAGATAGCCAGAGTTGACTCTGTCATATCCTRTCATGCCAACTATGACACTGGGCAGTATGTCCTCTGTCTGTATGTCCTACAATCCGTATTTTTACTGATTTCTAATCTAAGCCAGTCTGCTACACTTTTGCTCTTTTCCGTCTGCACAGACATTCTCTATTCCCTCCATCTACATCCTGGTTGGCATCAGGGACATATTATTGCAAGTCTGGAAGTCTGAAAAAGCTCTCAGACACCCAGGCTTCTTCACCAAGCTCAATGGAGAGCTTAAACAATCTCATCAACAATCTCAATCTCTCAAAACAAGTCTCTATCTATTTTCCCTTAAGTGTGCTATTTTGCTTTAAGAGAAGAAACAGCACAGTAAACTAATAATGTGACTGTTTATGCCACAAGAGATTAACATCTGCTTACACTGAAATACCAGGCTCTTCCAGTCCAAACTGTCTAACCACCACAGACTAAATGAATGCTCTAACATGGGATGAGAATGCAGTTCTAATAAATCTGCTAACTTCTTTCTTCACTGTGTASATCAGTGACAGTACATCGTTCAAAGCACAATAATATATAATTTTAGACAGAATAATTGTTTAGGAGCTCTTACTAGAAAACAAACCCCAATTACCTTATATGTTATCTAATCTTTTGCCTGTCAGTTTTAAAATGTAGTTTTATATTTATCTTTTATTGTTATTAGTCTTTTATGAATTGGGTTACAAATTACCTCTCAAGCAATCTTATTGTGTACAGATTTATGTAACTCATTTTTCTGATACACATTAAATGTTTTCTTGTATGTTGCACAGTGCTTTCTTTATATATAGATATTATATATATATTTTTTAAAGAGACAGATATCACACTTTTTAGTGAATGCTATATTGTATATAGAAAAAGGGAAGAACAAAATTTGTGTTTATCAGGCTGTAGATTCTGTGTATTTCTTTKTTGGATTTTTAAAGTAGCCTTTAAATCCTTGGGAGGATATATTCAGGTAATCTGACTGATTACCTTCAGTAGGTATATTTTTACTGCCACTGGTTATAGTTAGCACTGGTTATAGAAGCACCAAACGCACCTGGCAGCTGGTGCCATGTTGAGGAGAGCAGACTGAGGACTTCTCCTGTGGTAGAGGGGCACCACGTGATTGCTTGTCCTGCCAAGGTACCCAGCAGATAGGGCATGTGAGGAGTGAGGGCTCCACAGTTCCAGTGCTCCCTATTGCAGCTTATTTCCCTTTGAGATGCTGAGATGTGCCTGAGGAGTCACCTCAGCATATAAGGTTTTATTGCTGGCCTGCTCTTGCCCACAAGCTAAGAGGGAATTCCAAATTTTTCCCCTGTCCCACTGTGAAAGTCAGTCAGAGCTTAAGCCCTAAGAGAATGTCTTCTCCTGCAGAGTACTGTAAACGTAGCGCAGACTCACATTAAATGAGCTGTCTCAGKCACCAGCAGCAGCCTGTTTCACCACAGAGTACCTCACAGCATGATTTAACCTCTGCTTTGGCCTGCTGCCAGCCCTTGCATCTGTAATTCAAAGCAAGTCGGTCTGGATGTTTCTACCCTGCAAGGTAATTTCTTCTGTAACTCTGAGATGAAAATCCTTTAAGCAATAGATCTACCAAGGATCAAGAACTTTCCCACCCTGTGCATGGCCATGCATGCACTAAGCCGTCTCTCACTGAAGAAACGTTACGTGTCATCTGTATAGTAGAAAACATTATTTTTAATGACTCATTTTGACAGTTTCAAAACCCAGGATTTTATATTGCCTTTGGAAAGGGAAAAAAATCCCTACAAACATCCATCATTGTCATCTGTTTGCTGAGAACAATCATGACTGCAATCTCTTCTTAATATAGCCAGAATAACTCTTCTCCATATCATTTTTTTTTTATATGTATTTATTTATTTATTGTTCATATTCCTGTGCCAATTAATGATCGCCACATCATCATTTTGCAACCCTGGTTATGGTTTCCCCAGGTAATAGCCCTGGTGGGAGAAGAGAGACACTCAGAACTGGAAAGGACATCAGATCTGGTCTTTGCAATCACAGGCAGCCTCAAAATGTAAATCTACATGATGGATTCTCCTTCCTAGCTCAGTAAGGTGTTCTGTTTTTTGGAAAGTCAAAGAGCTTAGGTGAACCTAAGCCAGCATGCTGCAGCACTACATGTTTTTGAGATGCGTGAACTACAGGGAAATTTCACAAAAATAAATCAATAAATAAAACCTATTTTACAGAAGAACAAAGAAGACTGAAGATAGTAAATTGTCACTCTCACGCAAGTTAGATATTGGATATGCACCACAAATTTGAATTCAAGATGGCCATATTATCTCTTCCTGTATAAAGATCTATAGAAAGCAATATAAATTCAAATAGTTTGGAAGATGCAGGTGTTCTTCAATTCCAGCTCTTAGGTGTACTGCAAAGGCCACATACTCTATCAGTGGTGTTCTTCAGAAATGACGTGGAATTCAGTGACTCACCAGATTTGGGACATTCAGCTCCTCTGCAAAACTTATGTCACTTATCATGACAAGGTATGTCAGGAGCCCTGATATCCTTGTAGCCCTGTGTACATCTGCTAGACACACACACACACACACACACACACACACACACACACAAAAAAAAAAAATACCAAAAGGTTGGGATTAATTCCTATTAATATTTTGTAATTTTTTTTCCTCTCTCAAATTCTGGAGAACTCTAATTCTTCCTGCACAATTCTATTGAAAATACATGGATGAAATATACACACATACACACACACATATATATATACACACATATATACATATACATACACATATACATGTATAATTCTGACAGCAATCTGGTATTTTCAGTAATTGCCCTCACATTTACATTTCCTTTTTCAAAAGATAAATGTCCAAGCCCAAATTCATGATGTCTACCAATCTTATTTGCTTTAGTGAAGAGGTGTGCCTAAAGTTCCAGGAAAGATTTGATCCCGTCCTGCCTGTTTAGTGTCAGTCTCTTGTCATGGAACATCTGGAAAACCAGATGGAGAGGACCACTGCCCATTCCCATGGCCCTCAAACCCTTCCTTTCCTCCCAGGAGAATGTACTGAACTACTATTGACCAGTTTCAAAAGTGTTATGGTAAGCTGCATTAAAATAGCCAACCTCAATGCTGTTGCTGTTCAAGATGTAACTATGAAGTTCCTGGTTAGGAGAGGTTAATGAACCACAGGTTCAGAAAAGTAGCTAATAACAACATGCTCCACTCCACTCCATAGACCTCCTCCAACAAATACTGCCAACAAATACTGCACAGTCTAACTACTTTATATACAATAATACTATTTTCTCTGATTTATATTGTATTTCTAGCACTTCACAGTGGGTTGAAGGCCATGGGGAGTAGCTCCATAATAACTCCCCAAATTTATTTTGAACTCCTGGTAATATGCTGCAGTGCTATTCTATTTGTTACCTTGTTGGGTTCTTGGTTACTCTACACTGTCTCTTAGAAAAAAGCATTTAATGATTTAAGTCCTCTGAAGCTTCATTGTTCTTCATTATTTGTTTTATTTTCTGCATTAGTATCATATCCACACCTGAAAATTCAACTCTCAGTTGCATTAGGTAAGTCATTAAAAATAACAGAAAGCTGAGGTGGGTTCATTGATTCTAGTGATCCTTTATGCTTTCTATTTACAGTAAATCAGTCCCATCCTTTCCTGCAGAGGACTTTTATTTTGTTGAGCAAATATTCTTTCCTCTTCCAAGGCTTAGACATTACAAGAATCTCTTGTGTTCTTGCCCCTGGCTATATTATTTTCTCTATAGCAGATTTTTTTTTCTTTGCAGGAAGATAGAAGCAATGACTTAAGCAGTATTCATCAAAATATGTATTTGAAACATGCAAGAACCACTTCCTGATATAGAAACAGAGGTGTTTTTAATCCATCTTTCTAAATGCAGATGTAAAAGAAATGCCATAATGACTGAATATTTTGCATAACATTATTAGTTATTTTAAATAATTTATGCCCCAAAATTACTGAAGAATATTAACCAGAGCTTAAAAAGCAGATTGTAAAAAGTAGACCTCAAACTTCAAACTTTTTTATTTTTAATTGCTAGCAAATGAGTGAAACAACAATGTTTGGAGGCAAGGAGATGTTCATTAAGCTGCAACCATAAAAGATTAACTTGTTAGAGAGGGAAAAGACTTTTGTTTTAATATTGCTCCATAGAAAAAGGAGTCAATTACTTGATCATCAAGATGCCCACTTCTCAAAAAAAATGGTTTTGAAACTCCAAATACTGAGTCTTCCCATGGTACACTCATAAAAATGCACTTGCTATTCCCTCTTGCCTGTACGCATCTAGGGTATGCAGACTGTGATTTGGGATACCAGAGACCAAGCAAAGAGCATTCCAGTTGTGAGTGCAGGTGCCCACCTTCCCTGTGGGTGAGCCACTAGGAGCAAGCAGGTTCGGGACAAGATACTCACCATGAACTTCTGATGCCAAAGGCATTGGCCTTAATCTTCAAAAGAGTTAATGAAACAAGTCCCATTATACTAGAAATTAACTTTACATCTTATCCTCACCACATATTTGTTGACAATTTGTATCATATTTGCAGTATTTGCAATCCCTGGTCGGTTCCCATGATGAGAGCAGCAGTGGAGGTGAGGGGAGGCCTGCACTGGCCACACTCACCCCGATGGAGTTCAATTCCACAGTGTCTATACACAGTGCACAGAGCTGGGAGCTGCTAATGGAGGCATTGCCAGCCCCAGCCCCAGAGAGTGAATGTACCAGGACCAGGGACCTTCTGTGGAGTCCAGGAAGGAGCAAAAGGAAATAGGGCAGGAGACAGGTCCAGAGACAAGGATACAGCCCTGGGGAGGTGGACAGGGCCATGACAGTCTGTTGATGCCCTCAGAACCTAGACGTGTGTTTCACAAGTCTTGGATCTCGTTCTTGGTTATGTTCCTACACTCGTGGAAACCGTTAGCTTTGGCTGAGTGACCTAAGGAAAATTGGGTTTTGCTAATGAGTAGATCTGGACAGTGTGACCTGCCTTTGCACGCACAACAGCTAAGAGGAAGGTCCTCAGCATGAGGCTTTCCACATGTCATGTCCTCAGAGACTTATGCATTTTCTGCTCAGAAATAATAGAGGCAAATAGAAATTAAATTACCAGAATGCATTTTCAGCACAGCAAGGGCTTTAATCCAGACTTCTTAAAGCCCATACCTAAGCCCTAGCCACAAGCTAAATTTTCTTCTGCTCTGAGAGCAATTTGGGCTTATTCTCCATTATATATGTAGCTACCATTTCATTTCCTAAGTGAAAGCATAAAAGAGAGTCCACAAGACTCTTCTATTATAATGCCATTTCAATGAATGTGGCATAGCAGGATCCAAAAGGTTCAACTTTGTTTAACTCTTACTTTCAGTTAGGGAAATATTTCACATATGTTTATAGCTGCAGTCAAAAATGGTCTTAATTTTGAACCAAACTATTTTGTCACTAATGGAGTGAAAGACTTTATTATTCAGACATGAGCTATTTTACTCGAATATAGAAAAAGTTTCAGTTCTGAGTCAGTTCAGGCAGGTGGTGGCAATGAGATTTTAATACATATCAGAGCATGAACAAAATAAAATGAAAGTTCAAATGAGAGTCAAACAATGAGAAAAATAAGAATGAAAAAAGAATCCATCACATGTAGCCCAAAAGAAGCAGCACATACATAAAAGCTGCTGGGTGGTCATGAAGGGCTATTAGCCCTAAAAACGGAAAAATGTATTTCCTCTCAAATAACCAAAACAAGATTTCTCTAGGATCTGAAATGTTCAAATTGTTTTGCAGCCCAGTGTTTCCAAAGACAAACAATGTAAAACTTAACAAAAGATAGTGCTTATCTTTTATTTTAAGAAAAGCAACATCCAGTTAATCTCATATCTAGCACAAACTTTCCCCCAGTGTGAGAACAGCTGTTTTGGAGTGGTAACCTTGGAGATTTTTAGGAGATTTCCATCAGTGCCTGTAGGAGAACGGATACCTGTGACTTTGGACAAAGGCACAAACTGCAGAGTACTTCTACTGCTAACCTCGTAGCACTGGCATTTATCATAGAGGAAATATTTGCGATTTATTCTTCCTCTGCTCAAAAATAGCCAGACATTGTCTATTGTCTATTCTGAATTCAAAACAGAGATCCAGAGATCAAGCCTGAGATCATAGTTTCGGCTTCAGTAGTTAAAGATCTAAAGTTTGGATGAAATCAGGATCAGAATTTCCTCTAACAAGGCCTTAGTACTGATTTCTATTTTATTTCAATCATTGGAAATCACCATGAATATCTAGGGCTTAGTTTCATCCAGTACAAATACTATTGCAAAGTCCCAGGGCTTCACTTTCCTCTTAGCTGGCTCTAGGTGTACAACAGTCTCTGTTCAGCAAGCAAGTCCAAAGTGAAGGAACATAAATGATATTTCAGCCTGGTGATCTAGACCAGTTTATTATGAGGGCCCTGATATGACTACAGTCCCACTAGCCCTGTTAACGTAAGCTTTGTTGATTGAGAAGTGTTCCTAAAAACACAGTCCATCTAGCATTTCACAAGGCTAAATTGTATTCCATTTTTCTTTTTATGGAACTAAGAGTTCATTCTATTATTTTAAGAGGAATTCAACTTAACTAGGAAAATGAATATCATTAAAAGTGAAAGGTAGACAGGCAGTACTATTAATGACAAATCAAGTGCTATATACAATGCATGGAGAAAAGCCAGCATAGAGAGTTGTCATTTATAAACACCGAGGAAATAGTTCAGCACAGGAATAAAATAGGTGAAAAAATATATCCTGCCAAACTGATATGAAAAGTAACTTATCACACAGTGTTCACCATCAGAAGTATGGAAGGCAAAGTGCTGTTTTCTGCTTTATCACTTTTAATAGCCTTTCTCCTTACATATTTATTCACATATCTATGGAGAGAGGTAGGCTCATAGGAGATGATTTTGAAAGATGTCGATATTCTCTGGCTTAGGCTACAGAAGTTTTCACATTTGGCATCAGCTSGATGAAAAAGTCAAGATTTTAATCCAGTAGTGACCAAATCCACCAAGAAGTTTCTGTTGGAGTGAATATAGAACATTTCATAATCTGCCTAGGTTTTGGAAAGCAGACAGCAAACTACTATTGAAAGACCAGTCTCACAACTTGTACCTCTGCTGACCAGTGTAAGTAGAAAGCAAGGAACTTGGGGGCTACGGAGCTCCTGGCAGGCCAAGGAGAGATTATATCCTGTCTTTCTGAGGAGAACTGGATAGGTAACTGAATTTCAGTTCCACAAAAACCTAGAGAAACAAAGTGATTTTTTTTTCTCTTTTCCTTCTCTAATCTGACCAAAAGACAAGAATGCCAATACTTTTGAAGCCTTTAGAAGTATCTTTTCTTAAATAAGGGAAAAAGTGGACTTCAACAGACTAGCAATGCCAGAAGAACCAAATGTCTTTGTCTAAAAACTATACAATTGTCACCAATTCCACTGTTTCTAGCCCCTGATTCTTGTTGAGGAAAGTGACCAGGCTCACATTACACTRGCAGCTCAGAAGCTTTGGCTGAAGCTGCTGTCTCAGTAATAGGGACTATCCTGGACTTCTGTCTGCATTCTGCAGACTAAAGAACCTGAAAGTCTAACTTTGGCTTTGCCTACATTTCAAACGTCATACAGAAGAGAAGACACTCCACTAGCCTGTTTTCCAAGAGACTACTGCTTGTCACAGGTCCAGAATGCCCCTGAAGCCTTGGGTAGGTATTTCACATGCTGCTTGCATCTTCCCATTCTACATAAGATCCAGATGAAGTTTGGCCTTGGTACTTTTCCATAACTCATATTCAACTACTGCCACTGTGACTTTGCCTCAACAGACACTATATGAAGATTTCAACTCCAGGCTTTGTATGCAAATCATTTTATGTAGCAGGGAAAGAAGAGCCAGATGATTTTGTCTCTGTGTCTTTCTATTTGATACTGCAGCTACGAAATCAGGTGCAGTCTGGTGCATGTAAGAAGTAGGAATATAGTGAAGAGAAATAAAAAGAGATTATTACTATGGTATACAGAATTAATGAAATCCTKTCTGGAAACCTTTGCTGCCAATTAYATTTTGTAAAAGGAGGCAGAAAAATTAGRAAGATTTTAAGAAAAAAAAGCTTATGGAGGGAATGTTGGTTTCTAAAACCATATTTGAGTATAAGAAAGTAAAGAAATTTAATTTATTAAATTTCTCAAAACGCAGATAAGCCATCTCTCGATCATTTCCTGTAAGTAGTACACAGGAAAAGATTTCAAAGAACAGGGCAATTCTGCTGATAGCTAAAGGTATATGGAAATCAATTATCTGAAAGTTGAACCTAGACAAACTGGGGGAGAAAAATAAGGTGTCAATCTTTAAATAACAATAACTGTCTAGAGGAACAATTTAACTACCAACACAATGGATTTTCCATCATATGAATTTAGTATATCACAACTGGATGAAAATAGTGTTACTGAACATATCCAGCAATGATTGCTTGACGAAGGACATTAGCTGACAGACTGTATTGATGTCTGTTTTTAACACCTGATTGATACATCTGATTCTGAATCAGAGAGGCTGTTTGCTGCAGTTCTGCTAATTATCCTACCGTTAATTAATGTATCATCAATAAGCCACTGATGGATCAAGATGTTTAGCTTGAGTAGTTAGTTGTACCACTAATAAATAAATCACCTACTATGGTAATGCATATAATAATGCATCTAATAATAACCATGCATC
This sequence comes from Eudromia elegans, assembly GCA_003342815.1. Lineage (NCBI taxonomy): Eukaryota > Metazoa > Chordata > Aves > Tinamiformes > Tinamidae > Eudromia > Eudromia elegans. The sequence continues at coordinate 1,185,007 of PTEX01000179.1, read as the reverse complement.
TTTCATTTTCTCAAGTAGAAAAGAGTTTTCCTTTTTTTCTTTCTCCTCTTGGCATTACATTGCGCCTAAGAAATAGAGACAAAGCTAATCCTTCAGTTTATAATGTTCAAAAATAARACAAATTCAAAATCTTGCACTGCATAAGTTATATATTCAAATTAACAAAGACTTAGACTTTGGACAAGACTTGGCAATGCATCATATTCAGATGGTTGTGAGCWGTTAAATACAGGCATGATGAGAGGAAGGATAGCCAAAGAGGAAAGAAGCTTGCCAAAGTAGAAGCATTGTCGGGTCAACATGGCAAATTCAAAAGCCTTACAGCCAAAAGACTTTTAATCACTGCTTTGAGAAGACAACAGCTGCTTGGCAAACTGCCTATATTTTCATCTTCAAAAGGATTTGGAGATCAAGAGATGTCCCTGATAAATGGAGAAAGATTAAAATGTGTGTCAATGTCCAAAAAAAAGGTCTAAAGGATGAACCAGGGAATCACAGATTGATTAGATGAACTTTACGTCCTAGCAAAATTATGAACCAAGTCCCCTAGGAGCATTTTTTGGCATATAAAGGAGAACAAGGTGAATGGTGAGAGTCAGCATAGATTTATCAATGGTAAATTATGTCTGACCAACATGGTTGCTTTTCAAGTTAAAACAACTGGATTTATAAAGGAAGGGATGTTTCACTTATTTACTCATCTTCAGCGAAGCTTTCAACACTGCCTTCCATGATATTCTTGCAGAGAAGCTGGAATGTTATTGTGTGAATGTGAGGATCAGCAAGACAGGAAAAGGCTCATGATCATACTTAGATGGTAGTAGTTAATAGTTCATTCTTTACCTGGTAGACAGTAACAAGTGGAGTATCAGAAGGGTCAGTCCTGGGACCTGTCTTCTTTAAGATCTTTGTCAGTGTCCTGAAGCAGATGAGGGAACGTGTTCTTATCAAGACTGCAGGTAACACCAGGGCTGGGAGAATATATCCGGGAGCAGGACCACCTTCCAGAGGGATCTGAAAGAGTGGTTGGAAGCCAAAAGGAATCTGCTGAAATTCAACAGGGGCAAATGCAAAATCCTGCACCTGTGAAGGAAGAGCCCCCTGCAAAACACTGACTGAGGACTTCCTGCCTGTATTCTACCTCTAATGGAAAAGGCACCAGATGATGACCAGATTTGTCATCAGATTGAGCACAAACTTGCAGCATGCCCTGACAGCAGACAGACTAGGGGCACCCTGGTCTGTATAATCAGAAGCACAGACACAGGACTGATCAAAGTGATTTGCCCTTTTTGTTCAGCACTTATTAGACCATATCTAGCTACTACATCCAAATTTGGACCTTCCAGCAGAGAGAGCATATGAATGAACTGGAGTGAGCTCAGAGAAGGGCCATCAAGATGTTTGGGGCCTTTCCCTTTGAAGTAGAAGGTGTTGGGCTTGTTCATCCTGGTGCAGAGATGACTTCAGGGGCATTTAACAGCAGCCTGATGGGCCTGTAGGTTGATCAGTTGACCCAKGCTTGGACCATGTCAGGATAATGAGTGACAATGGGCATAAGTTGACACATGTTGGATATGGGAGAAACTTTTTCTCCTAAGGACAGGTAAATTATGGTATAGGTTGCCTATAGGTGTTGTACAGTCTCTRTCCTTGGAGATTTTCAAGACCCAGTTGAATAAAGCCTTGAAAACCCGGTCAGATCTCATTGCTTTTTCTGCTTTGAGACAWCTCTCTGATGTCCCTTCCAACCTGAATTATCCTATATTTCTGTGATTCTAAGGGTAGATCCATACCTGATACATTAGGAATATGATTATCTGACTGAAGGGTCCCAGACAGAGTTTAAAGTAGAAGATCAAGCAGAGTGAATTTGGACAGTTAGGCAATAAAATGGTGTTAGTGCTAAGTAGGTTTGTTGGAAGGCATTAGTCATAATTAATCAGATAGGAAATGCTTGTAGCAAATATGAGGAGCATAGAAAGAATTGTGTTATTAGTAAAATCTTGGAAAATGTTTTCTCCTGGAACATCCTGTATGGTTGGCACAATGAAATGCTAGTTTTATCTGAATCACAGGAAATGAATAAAGCAGTATGAGATCCCTCACTATATTAAACACATTTGCTAGCTGATCCTTTCCCAGTTAGCAGAGTCACTGCAAAAACACCGGGATATCTGTAAACATTTCCCTTTCTTCTCTCCACCATCAACAGTATTTTCAAAGTGCCGTCTCTTCCCAGTGCTGTATTTTCGAGCTCAACAAAAAGTAGGCTCAGAAGCATGTCCACAGAGGTGTTGCCAGATAGACATATATGTTTAAAGGAGATTTATTCTAAAATGGAGATGTCTGCATCTGAGCTACTTGTCTTGGCTCTTTAGAGGTCTGATTTTCTATATGTAATTTAGGATGGGATTAACTGCACCCTAAATGTGTCTACTTCGTGATAGCTGAGCCACTCAGCTGTGAATACCTACCTTTTAAATGATTATGCATGGTCAGATAAATCTCACTCAGAGAGTTTCCTTTGCCTGCTGGAATGCTTTGTAAAGGCTGCATGGTCAGATGGAGGTGGGAGGAGATGAAATGGCAATAAGCCTGTAAASAGAGGCCAATGGCTAAAGCCAAGAGAGTTTTGCTTTTCTCATGTGTGATGTCCAGTCTCAAAGACATCCAGTGCTGATTTGTAATGGCTCTGGAAGCATGTAAGCAGCTTCAATTTCCCAAAAGACAGATTGTGCAGACCCTATCCCCACTGTGTTTCCTATCTATATGCTGAATTTCCTTGATTTAGAAACACAGGAAGGTACAGTATTAAACTACTTCTRTCCCAACAGATGAAACCTTAAAACAGAAAAATCCTGAGCAGTTTGAATGAATTGCTCACAGTAGCAGTGCTCAGACTGCCTGACTGGAGGCCAGGCAATGTGGTACAGAGACCACGGAAGAGCTCTAGGTGACACGTTTTGAATTGGGAAGCAGTGCTGTAAAACTTGTACAAAGCAAAAGAAGCAACAAAGTTTGTGGATACAAACCAGTAWCCCCAAATGGCACAGAGCTGTGCCATGAGAGCTCACAGGTCCAAGCAAAGCCAGYCCATAGCCCGTACCCAAGCCCCATTATATAGCACAGATGAGACCTTGCTTTCTCACTCGTCCCCGTGGAAACAAATGAGGGGGTCTTCCACAGCATCTCACGTTAGGCGTTTGTGTGGAGACAGTGGATTTTCAGGGTTAAAGTACATTTCTATGCAGTTTCTATGTCACATGGAAGGAATTGATTATTGTTTGCAGGAAAATAAAAACATTAAGAAGAGTGAATTTAGCATCTCCAGCTGCTGAAACTGACCCTGACAATAGAGTTCAAATTCACAACTTCGCCAAGTGACACACACTTCAGAAGTATCGCACTCTACTAGTAAGTTGCTCTGCCACAGCAACTCCAAACATGCCTAGGGATGTGCATCTTGCAATACATCCAAGTCGTCTTCTCTAAGATACGCAGATCAGGATGTGGCAGAAGTGCACTATGATACTTTCCCACCCACAGACCTCATTTTTCTTCCCAAGGAAATGAGCACTGAGGGGAGACATGGCATTTACCCAAGCCTCCTGTTAGCATGGAGGCTGGATATGGCTGGAGGTCAGTATGTGCAGCTGCACTTGTCTCATAGGGCAGGCACAAGCAGGGCAACTCCATGCAGTGAGCATCGCAGGTTGTTCACACAAAGTGAGAAGGCAAAAGCCAAGTTTTATTCATTCCTGCAAGGATAAGCACAAATGCAGAAATTTTGATAATTYTGAAGCAAGACTACAAAAACGTAACTAAAAATACAGCAACTCAGTACCAGAAACACTTAACTGACTAGCTCTTGAAGTTTCTTTTCAAGCTGTCCCTCAATAATGTGAATATAGGAATGATTCCCACCTCTGATAGCTTGCCTGTTATCAGTTTGCTGGAATCAAGCAATATCATGTACCTCAGCGGGTGGCCACAGGCTCAATCCACAAAGCATAATCCACTGCTCTAGGGAAGAGTATTGAATATCCCARTTCTCACTGTCTCAGGGAAGCTTGGCATAGCAGGGGACTTTGSTATGAAGCAAATCCTTACAACTTTTCCTCACTTTACCAATTAGTGTTAGTAGAACTCACCGTAAGACCCCCTGTGCACATCTGAGAGAGAGCAGATAAATCTATGTGGGAGTGCTTTTCAAATGGACTATGGAAAAGGCAACCTCCTTTTCAGGATAGCCCTTTGATTTAAATAAAGCAGACATTAAAGCTTTAAAGCCACTGACTRGCTTGCCTGCTGGCTCAGCTGCTGGCTGGCTCTGGTGTTAGTGTGGAACCTAGTATTTTTGCAAGCATATAAGCTTTYAACTAATTCACTGGTTCAGCCTACAGTATGCAACACTGTATTTAGGAAGCGAGTATATTAAAAATATTCCTCACATGTATGCCTTCAGAATATCATTTTTTTCTTGGTCTACAAAGAGTAACTATCCAAACAATAGAAAACAAACTGACTGTTCCCCAAGGGCTGCTTCAGATCTTTCTACCACTTGCAACACTGTTTGATAAAAAAAGAAACTCCAGAAAATGCAGAATTTTGATCGAYTGCCTCTTACAGAGAAGGCTTTCGTTGTGTAATATATTGCAGAACAAAACCATAAACCTTGCTTTTATGAAATCAGGAGATGTATCCTATTAGGATGATTTCTTTATTCATTTCTTACATTAATCTAGAACACAGGTAATACTGAGAATATAGAAATACATTGAAAGACAACAAGTAGGACTTGTGCAAATGAGTTCTACTTTGGGTTTTGAGAAAATGTGGTTTAGAAACTGTTTRGAAATCATGAAGAAGGCTGTAATTAAGGAACAAACAAAATGAGTGTCACTGAATTTAATCTTGCTGATATCACKCTAGATGAAAAGGCATTATGCATTACTGCTGTTCAGAGCTGTTCAGAGCTGTAAAGTGAGGCTTTTTATAAACTAAAGGGAAGGAATTTGAAAAAAATCCTATATAGAAGGTAGATTTTTTTTTTAAAAAAAAAGTATGGAATAAGAATCCAGTTGAAAAAATATTTACAGAAGAAAATAGAAATACTGAGGGCTGAATTTCCAAATATTCTTCTTCCTATAGCAAAGTGATCTTTTAAACACATTCACAGAGTTATTCAGAAGAAACTGACCCTTTAAAAATGCTGAAGAAATGGAGGCAGAAGGCAGAAGATGTATTTGTTCTAAATGTATGTATTTGTTCTAAATGTATGTATTTGTTCTAAATTGCTGCTTTGGTTTTGCCTTCATATATACGAAGGTGAAAGAGAGAGGAAAGACAAGGACAGTCAATCAGAACATCCCGGGGAAGGAAAGCAGCCAAAAAGATCAGTCCAGTAAGTGTCAGGCCAGCCTCCATGGGTGAGGCTGCACAGAGTGCATACTACATATTATTTTAATGCAAAGTCCCGAAGCACTTTTATAGAAGGGTTTATTAACCTTTCACAGTCCCATAGGCAATCTGATATATTGGCAACTCAAAATAAAATAAACAAGCTCCAAGTTTGGGCTGTTTTTCATCTTCTGTCTTCAGGCTACAGAGAAAAGGAAGTTTACAATCTCACAGATAAATTAAATAAGAATGCAAACACATCTTAATAACAACTTGTGGTCAACAGTTTTTCTATTTGCATTGGGGTGGCAACCATGCTTTCTTCCTCCTAGTTTATGGCCACAGTGCCTCAGTTTGACCACCTCTGCAGCTCTGTGAGAGTCAGACAACTTATGCTGCTGAGACTCCTGCTCTTTTCTACCGGCTTCTGTGGAAACTTAAAACAGCCAGTACAAAAGAACTCTTCTTTCCTGTTGAAAGTAAGAAATGTTATAAGGAAAAAAAAATGCAAAAATTAAATTGAATTTCTTCCATAAAGTCTATAAATGTTCACTAAGAGACATTCAAATTACACTAGCCCTACTTAYTCTTACCCTAATCCTAATCCCATGCGTTCCTTATTGCTATGTTAATTACTCTAATATTCCTAGTAAAATTGATAGCAATATTCCCTTTCACAGAAGTGTCTCCTTTGGGAGGAACCTCAGAAACGTTTGTGCTCTGGGGGCATGTGATGGGTCTAGAAGATACCTAGAAGAAGTTAAGAATAAAATAGAGTTTAGAAAACTCTTCTCACCTCACTACCTCCCTCCCCAAACATGTCTATTGTCCTCTTCTCTGGGTGTATTTGTGGTACAAACATGCAATCGAGTTCAAAACATCATCAGACTGTGAGAATGCTCATCTTGTTTCTAGACAGGTGCAAATTATTCTAAGTTTGTTTGGTCCTGAGTTGATCCTTGTAATGGAYCAGTCTGAGGCACCTTCAGAGCAATAGCATTGACTTTAGATTTGCTAGGGATGATCTAGCTTCATTAGCTRCCTGGCAAAAGAGAATAATTTTGTCATTCATAATGGCAAGTGGCATGAGAAATCCTGTCAAATCAAAACTCTATGTTGATCCAAACAAATMTGATACTAAATTAGCACATTGATGAAATGGTAGTGCTGTAGATCCAAACACAGACGGTGAAGATTTCTATAGATAAGCTATATTTTTCTCATTCAGGATGTTAATTTTCTCCCAATTCTGCAATTCCTGGTTATATAAGGAAAATATATTTGCTGAAAAATTTTCTTGGGAGTACCAGATTGCATATGTGTATTAGGGYTGTAGGATCTAAATCTGTATTTTCTTTTGCTGAAGATGTTTTCAGCATGGGAAAAAAAAATGATGCAATATTTAAACAACAAAGCAGAAATAGATTCTCATGAAAAAGGCAGCTTTTACCGAGATGATTACTGTGGCATCTGAAAGATGTGCTTATTTTCTGTGTGGTACCTGCAGCATTTTTGATATCTTCACATCAGGCCAATAAAGAATTACAGATAATGTCTRTACAGACCTGTGCTGACTGTATTTATATACCGTTTTGAAAACCATAAAACAGGAGTCTCTGGGGACTTAAGACAGTATAGTCTCCTTATTGTTTATGTTCATGTGTACATATGCTATAGGTGTATTCATAAAGAGAAATATAGTAACTTGCAAATAATTCTGAACTTTGAATTACCCACTAGAAAAATGTTTCCTTTAGCAGAGCTTAGAGGAGATCAGGACTAGTTATACTCTTTTATACAGACAGAAGCACATTCTCTCATTCAGACATTGGCTTCTTTCTTATCAGGGATTTTTTTGTTTTGTGYTTCTGAGAGGGAGGAAGGAGGTGTTGAGATCTTTCCAACACATTTTTTTTTGTTGTTCTTGCAAAGAGGAAATTAAGGTTACAAGTAAGTCAATAAAAAATGTGTATGATATGTGATAAAATATGATATAAATGTAAATAARTAGCAACCTCCTGAACTAACCTGAAGTGATGCTGTCACCCACATCTGTCTTAAAACTGATCCTACAATGCTGCCTTTGCTGACCTTTATGTAAATTCATAATATTCAAAASCAAATGATTAAAACAGTGAGTTTGGAGTTTATTTTATCTTATTTTGATTATATCAAAGTCCAAAGTCATTATCTAGGGTCACCGCAGGGATTTCTAAGCTTGCTGTAATCAATAGAGAGACTCTTCTGCAGGTAGATCTCAGCATCTTCAACAGCTTCCTTAGGAAAGGCCCTATCACCCTGAAGAGATGCCTACCTCTCTGTAAAAGCAGAAGCAAGGAACAAGTTCAGCTATAGAGAGGTACCTCAATACTAATGAATGAATCAGTTTATTCTTCTGATCCAAAAAAAAAACCCTCGATTTTTCTAATTGGCTCTGGGCRTGATGAATGGGGAATACTTCTTTCTCAGCTGTTGAAGATATCAAACAGGATGCACTTTATTACCAGTATGTGTGGCACTCAGAGCAGACACAGTATTAACCTGGGTAAGTGCACTGTTTAAACAAATAACAAGCAAACACATGACCCACAAAGAAAACATGCCGTGGATCCCATGTCTGTTGCCTCCCTAACCAGCAACACTGGCCAAAAGGCACAAGATCTGCATCCTGCACGTGGGCTACTGTCTGCAATGAGCCAAAGCCCCACATGCTGGGGCACACTCAGCCTGAGGACACTGCTGTGCAGTCACCCCGTGCCAGATCAGCTGTGCTGCATCCTTGTGGATGCTCCGTTATTGTCTGCCCTGTGCCACTGCTGCATTTGCAGCTGCACCTGCATCCCCACACCACTCCCGCTTCCCAAGATACCCTTGCAAATGTGGGGGGGAGAAAAAAAAAGGCATTATGGACTGCAGCTTTTATTGGTCTTTTCAGTTTATTGTTAGCCCAATACACTATCCTCTCCTTTTTAGAGGGGAAAAAAGAAATAAAATAAAATAAAATAAAATAAAATAAAATAAAATAAAATAAAATAAAATAAAATAAAATAAAATAAAATAAAATAAAATAAAATAAATACCTAGAGGTGAAAATTACTCCAGTTTCATAAAATAAACTCTAGTAAAAATTCTAAAATATTTACTTATCTCGATTACTGTTAAGTGCAAANGTAAAAATTCTAAAATATTTACTTATCTCGATTACTGTTAAGTGCAAAGGGTCTCCTGAAGATTCTCAGTAGCAAAAATCTCAGAAAACTATCTTGTAAGCCAAGGGCAGATCCTGACTCTTATGTCAGCAGTAAYGTACTGTTACCAAGGCAGCCGTCAGCAAGCGGCTGGACCTTCTGCACCAAAACGGCCCAGACTGTTGGGAAGTCTTTCACAGACAATGTTCGGTTCTCCATTATATGAATAAAATACACCTTTCTAAATAAAATAAAATAACGATGATGAAAGAATCAGGGTAAAAATTGTCAAATATGTCCCAGGTTCTTCTGCATTATCATGCATATTTTCTGTCGACCCAGAAGTGGAGGCAGACGGATGGTAAAGCTCTAAACAAAGCAACAAACAGAAGCCCTGCCAAATCCACACTGTAGCTCCAAGGCCATGAATTCAATGAGCCTTTTACATCAATTGTTTTCTCTTGGGTCAGTGCATGACATGTTTCGCTGTTTGGGATAAGACCCTTACGCTCTATTGTCTTGGCCTCTTCCGAAGAATCTCATTRCTAACCTGAAGAGCTCGCCTAATGGAGTTTAAAGTGACAGAGTCTTTTATAGTGCAATAAAACCTTTTAAGATGTACTTCAGGGGCTTCAAATTCTCTCAGCAACACGGTAAATATAATGAACGTAAAAATTATCCTTGCAGATGTTGTGGTGTCAGTAACAATAACAAAATCTCAGCACGGCACAGGACCAAAATAGCATCTGGGATTTTGATTCACTCAATTTAATCATACAGTGTTTGAACATTTATGGTTTTACAGTTTTTGTTTACTGATTTACAGTATTTTAATAAGATTACTGCAAAAACATATATGCTGAACTGGTACTTATATGGGACATATACTAATGCCCATCACTTCACTCATTGCTCTCTGCAGCAGGCTAATTTGCAGCCCTCTGGAGCTCACAGGAAGATTTAGCATTAAACAGTTTGCTGCCTGGTRTGAGGGGAAGGATATGACTAATAATCATTTCCCAAGCCCATCAAAAGATCATGATGACTTCTAAGACTTTTCAATAAAGGAAAATGAAAAATACAGAATGAAGMCATTTATATTTCTACTGTTTTAAAAGCAAATAGGGAAATGTTAACAAAGCAACACACTGATCTATTTGTCACTGCTCAGGCAATTCCRGAAGCATTTTGATCATAGAAGTCATTTGTTGGTTAATAGTTTCAACTTTGTGGGCAAGAAGAAGAAACAGAGAAACAACTCTTCCCATATGAACATGCCTGATCATGCAACAAGGGATTCATCATGCGTGACTTTGGCCATCTGAAAGTTAGATATCTAAGTTCAGCAGCTGTCCRTGTTTAGAAAATGATTCATACATCAGGGAGCAACTTCCATGTCAGATGGTAATTCATATAATTGAGCTGTATGCTGTCCAAATATTATGTGAAGGTATTCATCTCTCTTTCACTTGCTCTCTCTCTCCTTAGTGTCTCCATCGGCTCTAGCTGAAGTTTGCTCCATTGCCTTAAGCTAGTTCTCATTTCTGAATGGCTAAAGCTAAGGGAAATGAATCCTGTGTTAAGTAGGAAAAATTACAAAAGCTGAGCAGATATGAAGATTATCCTATCTCATTGACCATTCTGCAAATATAGTCTTTTAATAAGGTGAGCAAGGTGCCCTGAGAAAGCCATGCAGATATCCATTTTCTTGAGATGAACAGATTTTGCCTGGAGAGCCATCACACGGTCACCTCTTCTGAGAGCCACTTCCAGTAACCAGGGTTTCCTATAGGATAYATGAGGATTGTCTGTGGCCCTTCACCATGTAGGACACCATTGCCAAGTCTATGCTTGCCACCAATATCATTGCTGGTTTTGGTCTCTATCCGAAACAATTTTTCTGACTAACTTTATTAAACATAGGAGGAAAAAACACTAGTGGAAAAAATAGCTTGTTTGCAAACAAATCAGCATCACCMTTGGAGTCATTTCTTCACTGGCATTCTCAGGGGTTTTCCATTTTAAGATTGCTCCTGGGAAAGCAAAGGTTTTCCATATTTGCCAACCCACACACCACTGCTCAACTCAGAGAACAAAACAGATCTTTTTCTCCCCAGTGTCTCCCATTGCACACAGGGCATGCAATCCTCTCCCAACACAAATCATCAGGCTGAATCCCAGATGCTGTAAATCAGTGAAACTCCATAGCAAACGTATTGATTGCTGACACYTTGACAAATAGTCAAATGTAACACTGTGCCTAATGAAGGCGGGGAAAGCTGTGGACAAAAGAAAGATTTCAGCACTAATTGCTGAGYGACATTTTAGTTAGAGGGAAGGATCATTCCTTATATTATTGGAAATATTCACTTTTCCCTTTTCTGTGCTCTCAGCCAGTGAGCGGCTCTGACTCAAAGTTTTTTAGTTATATTCTGCCATCCTTTAGATCTTTAAGGTGAAACAGAACTTATTATCATAGCAGGCTGAGATCCCATTGCCACTGTTTGATCAGGTACTCCAYCAGCTGGGCACAGGGCACATGTCATCACCTCTCTCCTCTTAATGTTAATGTTCGCTTTGTATTCCAACATGCCAGGCAAGGTATCTGGCCTCTGAGTTTCATATATGTGGTCAGAGATATCAGATGAAAACAAATTTCCTTGCTTTACAGYGAATACATATTTTGAGTAGGGTTTTTTTTTCCCTTGTGCTGGTTGAGAATAAGGCCRACAGTAGTAATTTTCTTTTTTAATTATTATTTTTATTCCCTCATGGTTTAATTCCATATTCTTTCATTATTTTCCACTTTCTAAGGAAGATATGTTAGCAATATCAGTTGACCCCATCTGGCACCTCTTAATCAATCAAGAAAATTATCATTAATATACAAACTGCCAGAGTAGCAGAACATAAAATTATAGGACCTCATTCGGGGGTTTAATACAATTAGCTGGTAATTCTGTAGTTGATTCAGTGGCATCAGACATTGCACTTTAGAAAGAGTGATTCTCTCAAAACTTTCTGCATATCTTCCATTTCATTTCTTTCCATCAAGTAACAAATGACACTTCATTTCTATATTCCTCTGTGTATGTAACATCAAAAAATAAGCATATTGGTGAAAAGAGAAAACAAAGGTGTCAAGGAAGACAAGAAATCAGGGATTGTTTATATTTTTTATCATTCTTCTTTTTAATAATGTCAATCCCTGCGTTGTAAAAAGGAAAACAAAAGCAAATGTCAGCTATTACCATGAACTAAGCATAATCTAGTCTAAACATAAGTTTCACTGTTATTTCTCAGTCATAACATCCCATGAACAATAAATTTTGGTATCTACCAACATTAGCAATAAAGACAACCGCAGGCAGAGCATTTATTTCAGTCAAGTATTATGTATTCCTAAGCTGTCGTACATGAGATGTCAGAAATAGCAGCTGGGACACTAATGACAGCTACACGCTGATATATCTCAGTAAGCTGCTAGAGAAAATAATTTAAATATATTTCAAAATCATTGAAATCATTATTATGCTGAGTGGGCCTTGCATTTTGCTATAATAKTTCTATATTGAAATCTCTTATGATTCAGCAAAAGAAACGGGTTACTGGATGCAAACAGCTGGGTCCTTTTTATTAAAAATAATACTCCTGAGGGGTTTGATCCCTGAAAAAGAGTTACTTTTCATAATAAAAAAAAGTTGCTTTTYCTTTGCCTTGTCATTTCATAAACAAATATTTAGCCTTGTGCTAGATTTCCAAATGATTTGCTATCTTAATGTTGGGACACAAATTCTTGGTTGTTTCGTACCCTGTCAAATCAATGCATGTAAACTATTTTATTTCAAAGCCTCATTTCTCCCAGCCTTGAAAACTCAGTTCTATGTTAATTTAAGAAAAATATATTGTATCCTGAACATCCCACAGTCACAAATGTGATTTGTCCTTGAGGTGGAATTCTGATCTGGAAAGCCCTTTTGAAAGCACTTGCCATAGGAATACTCCTATCTYTCATGTTTCTTTTTAGCTAATACTCCAGTTTTCAAGCTAAAAAGTCTGGAGGAACCAGAGCAGATTTTTGGGAGGGTTAATCTAGCAATCTTGGAAAACTGGAATATGAGAGTTAAACCATATATTTTCTGCATTTCCTCATAGCAGTAACAGCACAGGTGAGCGAGCCATGATCTTCAGACCATTTTGTGCCAAATTATTGTGCCCAATGTCTCCATGAAGACRTGTATTATGTTTGTGAAACACTGACCTCCACAGCAGTGCTTCACAAGGACGACAGGGAAGGTTTGCTGAGGAGCTCCTGCAGCCCTGCATAACCCAGCAAAGAGCAATCTGTAGGATATTGGGCAACATTAATGAAAAGGGAAGAAATACCAACAGGACAATCATCTCAGGAAGCAATATCACATCTAGCTTTTCAAGCCTCTGGGCAAAGTTACAGAAGTGTTATTTGACACCAAAAATGACCTTCTGATAAGGCAAAAGAGTTCATACTCATTTTGCTTTGATTGGGGAAAAATAATCATCYCTTTTTGATACTACTTCTTTGAAAATCCATTAACATCTCAAAGGACACGAGGCAGAAGGTGTGTATAATACCTGGAGCTGGTCAGGATTTCCTCATAAGATGAGAAGAAAGTGCTGATTCTTCAAATCCAGCATTTAGCACAAGAATCAGCTCTGATTGAATTTCACTGGGGGAGGTTTCTTAGCTCCAGGAGAATACTCTTTCCTTCTGTTAGAGCTGCTGTAGCCTGTATATATAATTAAATATTCATTGGGTGAGAGACAAGAATACAGTGATAGAAGCAAAGGCAGAGAGACTGTCTCCATGGCTCAGTGGTTAGAGCACTCATSTAGGAGGCTGAAGGCCTTAATCACAGAGGCCAGCCCCAACTCTGCCAGAGGGTAAAAGCAGAAGTCACATGTAAAGGAAAAGCGTGTGATATATACAGCAAATTGCAWTTCAGAAGAGTCTGTTTCCTACCTTTTAGCATGTCATTCCACTATGCTCCTTTAGCCATCCCCCAGTCCAAAGCCACCCATCTCTTTTAACTGTTTGTGGCACTTTTGGGGGCAGTTAGTTTAAAAATAGATTAAAATCTATGTAGGACTTCTGTGAAGAAAAAATATACCACATCCTTATATTTTTGCCAAAGTGTAGGCGTTTGGTTCACCTGTTTAATCACGATAAGGATAGATTTTCCAGTCATAAAATATTGATATGGAAACAGAGGTGGATGTTGTGAAATGTTTCACTTACTCTATAAAAAACTTCTGCATATTCCCAGGGACTCTGTGTTATTGACAAGTTTATAAATATCTGCCATTTAAAAATGCCAGGTAAAAGAACACTATTGCTATTTTTATACAATTTCATAATGCTTCTGGGGAGYGTAATTGGCCCATCAGGATAATTATGGCTCTCATTTTCCCTTTCTCCTGGCTGCCTGCAGTCATAACTGTGTTGTTTCCTTCTTTTTCCCCAGCAAGGACACAGTTAAATGCCAGTGCTGGACCCAGCAGGAAGCAGAAATAGTTCCAGAAGACATCATTCCGGCTCTGCTATCTGGAGGGTGAAGGCAGGGAGAAGGACCAGCCACCTCCTGCTAGGTGAGAGCAACAGAAGGAAAGGCAGGATCCCTTCCAATCTGGGAAGGGAATCCCCYTTCCCTTCTGGAAATTGAAGTCTGTCCAGATTATAGCCACATACCCATATAGATGGGAATCGGATAGAAATGGGTCTGCAAGTGTAAGGAGTCACTCACATGGCAAAGGGCTTGGGTTTGAGCTCCGGTGCCAACACGAGCAGCAGGTTCCAGCAGCTGTCAGGATCAGACAACCRCAAACTCCCTTCTCCAGGTTACTATCCTCCTCCAGGTGCTAGCCTCAATTTGTCACTGAAATGGTTAACTTCCTTTAGCACATATACACCCGCTCCTATGCAAAGATATGTATATGCAAATGTATATACACACATGTATATACACACACATTTAAATATATACAGAATTAAAATGCATTCACATACAAGTCCATACTATCACCTGAAAGAGGGAGAGGAGAAAGAAGGAGAGAGAGGACAAAGAGGGAGAGAGAAAAGAGAGAAAAGAAAGAAAAAGAGAGAGAAAGCTGAAAGAGAAAAGGAGATAAAGAGAGAAAAAAAGAAATAAAAGAGGAGAAAAAAAAAAAAGACAGGATGAGAGAAAGAGAGGAAGGAGCTAAAATAGGATATCATTGCTACAGAGCTTGGATATATAGGCTTTAATATGTTTTGCTCTTTGTAATATACCAACTCTGTACATCCATAACATGATTATAAATCAGAAATATCTGTTTTTTTCAGAATGAAAGAATGACACAGGAAGAAATCTTTGCATATGAAATACTGTAAATTATTGTGCTCTACTAATCTCAAAAAAMCCCCATAAAGTAATAACCGCATTTTATATTTTATATAAATAAAAGTACTGTCTCAAATGATCTCAAAAGATTTCATCTATTTTCTATGGGACATACCTTCCAGTCTGGGTATCTCAGGGGAATTGAATCATAATCCACTTCCAGGAAATAGTACATGGAGTTGCTGGTAAGATTATTATTATATCCATTATGGATCTTTTCTTTGGAGTGTTTACAGAGCTACCAACACTGAGCAATATGTTTTTCTTCTTTTGTTCTTGCTTTGGCAATGAAGATACTAAAACTGGCATGATCATAGATTTAAAATAGAAAAAAAAAGAAAAAAGAAAAAAAAAGAAAGTTTGGTCTAAAACAGCTAGAGGTCATATGCATATAACATAAAGAAGGTTTAAGATAGACAACTGCATTCCAAACCATTTTCCTTTTAGAAAATTGTGAATAGAAGTGAAAATTGCTTGAAAAAAATCTGAGGTTTCAAACACMCAAACTATAAAGAAACAGAAACCCTATTTTAAATACTTTTTGACCCCTCAGCAGAGAGTTATCAACAGCTCATATCTGTTATAATAGAAAATATATCTTACAAATGAAAATTATAGCTTTGACTATTGTCATTTTTCTTTATAATGAAATACAACCATTTCTAGGGTGTAAGATGGAGGATACAAAACCTGTTCCTATATATTATTTAAAGAAAAGAAGTGAAGAAGAATCCCTTGAGAGCTGCTTAAGAATTTTCTGAAATCTTTAACCTTCCAATCTAAGCTATGTGGATTTATTCTGGACTAAAAGACTTCTTGCTTGTTTGTTCCAATAAAAGACAGCTAAGGTCTTGGCAATACTGGAGAACAGTTGGATTTTGACTTAAGGGACTAACAGAAAGCTAGATAGAATCCAAGGGGGAGAAAATGCTACTGCCATTTCATAGAATTTCATCAAAAGGAGGATTTTATTTTTCTTCTAGACACAATTTGGTGTGAGTAGGAAGCATGTTGTGCCATCTCTCCTACTCTTGAGATAATTATAGCACAGTATTAAAATGTTAAATATTTAAGCAGAAAAAAAAAAAGGAAAAGACTGGGTTGTTTGTCCTTATTGTGAAAAATCATCAGAAGGAGAAGGTGTGAGCTATCACTCACTAGCCTGGCCTAGTGGTTCAGTGTAGGATGGATGAAATGTACCCTGTGTTACTTGTCCAAGGTCAAGAAGGAAGCTTGCATAAGAACAGCACACTGATCCAGGGTCTTGGAGGTAGTGATCTAAAGGTATATCTTAGCTGCTTCATAAAAGCTTCATATCTTCTGCGGAGCTCCGGATGAATTGGTTTATTCTTGAAATTTTACTTTTCTTATATAGCTTTCTGGCTTTCTGAGAGCACCACAGTAACAGTAATTTAAGTTAAGGGACAATACTTTATATTTTGCTACTGCATAATAATTTGATGATAAATAATCTCTGTGCCAGCTATCAACTTGTTGCCAGATTTCAAGTACAGGAAAAAAAAAACAGGTCTTGGCATTCTGGTCCTAGACCACATTCATGTGTATTGAAATCCCAGGTATTTCTGTGGTCTTGTGATTTCTGGCAAACCAGTCAATCCCTCTGTATTTCAGTCATTCATCTGCTAAATGGAAATCATGAAGTTTGCCTGATCTGTTCAATGTGTGCTTATCTAAGAATGGAGACCATCTTTTCTCCAGAGATGTCCTAAATTTCACATACACCCTTCAAGCCTATRTTCTTTATTGGCTGATGACAAGTTCATGGGAAACATTAGACTCAGGATAGAAGTAAGGCAGTCTGCGATGAGCTATATGCTTGTATACTATCTGACACGATGGATTTGTATGAACATCTTGGGCTGCTGCTCATCTATTTCATTTCATACAAAAAAATAGCATTTCAATGTTATACTATGACATTGCATGTGCATTTTAGTACAGATAAACATGACAGCTGCCCAGAAAAGCAATCATTTCTCCTTATTGAATAATACTCTATGTAAAAAAAAAAGAAAAAGAAAAAAAAAGTTCTACATCAAATGTTGTCCCTTCCCAAAAGTATGAACATCCCAGTTGCATTTTCATGAGCTGCCCTCTATTCCTTCAGTTTTATTTCTRCTGCAATGATACAAATTTTCTGACAGAGTAATTAGAATAGCCTTGTTAGTGGWCAGCATTTTTTGTTCAATTCATCTGCAAGCTGCAAAATGAACAATTTGTCAAAATTCAGRAAACTTCATATTCAGGTGGCAAAGGAAGCCAAGTCTGAATATTCCATGTACATTTAAATGTGCACTCAAGCAGTGACATGGAAATCAGTAAAGCAACTACTAATGATCTGGTTCCATTAACAAATGCTCATCTGGATGGTAAGTGACCTGAGACTGAGAGGAAATGCAATTTTGGCTGCCAATACAATAAAAAATGGCTGCTATTACTGCTCTATAGAGGTTATAATCAATTATACTTTTTATTGGTTCAATTCAGCTAGACTGCAACCAATTAAACCTCTGTTTTGAATAAAGAAATGAATATAGTGGGTTTTACTAAACAGCCTCATGTACAATTGCTTTAGCTTATGCTATTAGTATCACCTTGGTTACTAGCTTGATGGAACTTGAGTCTGACATAATGTATTTAGTTTTTGTATTATTTGCCTAAAAGTTTTCCAAAAKGCTTTTTCCAAAACAGGAAGTGTCTCTCTTCTGGACATCAAATTAAACTTAATTCGTATAACACAGAGCAATCACTCTAGCCAATGACTATAATATGACCTGATTCTGCCATTCTACTTCATACTGAGTAGTAATTTATTCCTGCAACAGTAATCTGCTGTTAACTACAGATGCTTACAAATATGTTATGACATTTATTACAATTTAAAATGTATTTTTCCAACAACTTTTAAACAAAAAAGTTTATGCCTATTGAGTTACATACAGTACACATTAGTAGAAAATTATCCTTTTCCCAAAGCTTTGAGTCTTAAAGTGACCATATCGGAGCTTTATCTTTAGAGTAACAGTACTACATTTTCCTTCATTTTCAAACAACCATCTTAGAGAGGTCAGATCTTGCCCACTGAATAATCCCCTTAAAATGAGAAGAATGACTGCATCATGAAGACAGAGAATGTTTGTCCCCAAATTTCACTAAGCAATATCTAAAAATAACCTTTAATTCACAAGCCTAATTTTATTGAAACCTCACTGATAGATTTAAGTAGAATTTGATTTTCAGCAAAGACTGAATTCTTTGTTTCTAGCTGCTCATGGGACTTGATCACTCCCTCTCCCTTCATCTTCCAGTCACTTACAGAGATGCAGCTATTTTATTTGTAAGTATCTTTTTTGGCATCAAGTCTTTTTATAACCGGAGCCCAAAGGAATCAAGGGAGTTATAATTAGAAAATAATGTGGGTAGTTGAGTGCAATGATGATGGGATAGACAGCTGAGGAGAAGGTGACTGAAGTGGAGCATGTGTTTAGGAGGATCTGAGCATACGTGCAGGCAAATCATAGGACCCTTCCTGTCCAAGAACTCCTTACCTGAATTTTTGAAGCAGTAGGTAGGCTAGAAGCATAGGTTAGTGGGGTGAAAGCTTTAAGAGGAAGCTGGACTAAGAGCAGGTCCTCGCAAAGGCCAATCCTTGTCATACCAACTAGCTCGAAGGGAATGCTGTGCTGATGCAGCACTCTTTTTTTCTCTTCATTCATGCTAAATCACAACATAATTTACCAGATCACACTGAAAGCAGTCAAARGAGAAAGACCCTAAAGTCAATATGTGTCAAATTTAATAATGACTTGGGAGTAATACACTGGGAAAAAAAAAMCAAACCAATCTGGTCTGCAAAGGAAGCACAGGCTGGGCCATCACCTGCAGGTATGTAACAAAAATCAAACAATGAACTATAGGCATCAGTCCTCCTTAAAACAAATGAATTCTCAACCCAGAAGAAAGTAATATTTATTGCGATTTGAGCCAAAAGGTATTGCACRGGAAGCAAGTGCTCACTCTGTCTGGGGAGAGATTTTCTTTAATCCTCAATGAGAAGTTGTTAGAGTGACRTAACTGGACAACTTGTGCAGCTAGCAATAGAGAGGAAGTGTCAAGGGGTTATAAGAAAAAGGCTCCACAGAGTTTTAGCGTCACTSAGTTTCTCATCAGATAAGTATAAAAGCATTCAGTTGTAAAGACTTTAATGAGTGCCTCAACATAACGGATTCAAGGATTAACAAGAGGAAACGATAATTCTGCATCACCAGTGCCCATCCATTAGCCTCAGCAGACTATGGATCAAACCTTTGGGAAAAGTCATTGTTTATCCTTACTGTCATCAACWAGCTTGGCACASTCKTCTGTTTTCACTTCTCTTTTTTACTCGTAAAGTCTCCTTTATATTAAATACTTTATTTAGGACTAGTTTTCAGAAGGATCCCAAACATSAGCACTTCAGCACTTCAGCAAATTAGCATCTGAGAGACTTGATAGAGTCCCAGGATGAGGAATGCCAAAAAGCTGTGCATCCAGTTAGCCTCACCAGAGTACATTTTCAGCTCCAGTGTTATTCCCCTATGCATGACATCTKCCCATGATTTTTATGTATTGAGTCAGTCACTTGAGAATAAGATGSCCATTTAAATATTTTCCAATACTGCATTTTTTTCTAGCTAAATGAACACAACCTAAAGGAGTCAAACTACATTTTCATCCTGAGCCCAACTTGATTTTCAATGTTTGCTGATAATAAAATACCTAAAAGTGATTTGTTTGAACATATCAGACATATTTAAACAGCCACGAAAACAATCACATTTTGCAGAAATTAAGATCAAAAKAACTCAACAAACTGATGTGACACAGACATCAGACATCAGCTTTGTATAGACATTGTCTTCATTGGTTATCAGTTAGGTCTAGTAAAGATAAGCGTGTTCACATGCAAGTGTGTACACTAGTAGGCAATTCTCAATTAAACCAGTTCAGGCAAGCAAGCAAGCAAGCGCTGTGCTTGAAAGCTTGAAAGTTTTTTTACTTCCTCTGGATTTCAAATCATAGTGCACACTGTGCTGTGCTTTCTATTTTTAGTCTGCTCAACTGATTTATTCTTTTTCCTTGAGGAAAAAGTATTCTGCCAGAAGCTCTCATTGGAGAATAAGAAAAAATGTAAAATTGAGGGGGGGAAGGACATCATTACTTTTTACCTTGTCATTTTATCTCTTTACCTTGAAAGTACAAAAAAAATTCTTGTCACAAGCCTGAGGCTAATCAGGGTGTGAGTGATATTAAGGCTAATCAGGTTGTGAAAGGCATTGGGCATCTCCTACATCACTGCATATTAGCAGACTTGGAAACAGAGCTGACCATGAAATGACAAGTGCCTTAGTCCTTTCTGCAGCRAAGATTATACAACTATGATTTCCTCTGTTTATTTTAAGCATAAGCCATTGCTTATAAAGGTATCCTTTAAAACTCTGCACTTTCACCCTGTATACTTATTTAAAAGGACAAATACCTCAAGGCTTGACAGCAGTTTTCCTCCAAACTCTTTGATGACAAGAATAAAGGATATTTTCTAAATAAAACATTGCTCAGAGACCCTGACAATGAGTATTATTACTTCCAAAATTCTTTTGAATCCCTCAGGCCTTGAGCTTCTGTTTTTGAAGTCAGCATGTTTATCTGGTGATGGTATAAATGGATGCAGGATCTGGCCTTCAGTCTCTCTGGATCTTTGGTTCCCTACTTATGAAAATAACTGTAAAAATCCTGTTGAAATAATTTTTCCTGCAGCCTCCTACAGTCTCTGATAGYCCTTTGCCCTAGACGGGGACAGTACATATGTCAACATCAGGCAACTCCAAGAGCACTACAGAGATCCTTAAGCTAGTATATGTTGCTTCGTGTGCATCTGCACAGTAAACACGTTACATAGAAATACTAGCTGACAAGCCCAAACCAGCATAGCCTCTCTACTGAAACTCACTCCCCATCTAATCATTTCCCAATATAGCTTCTAGTTCAGGCACAGCCATTCTCATTTGGATTTCCTTCTTGCAGGGGACACTGGAGGGTCCTGGCTCAGGGATCTCAGTGTTGCCAACAGATATCCGTACGGCTCCAGTCCAGTGGATTTCTAATCTCCACTGAGCTCTCCTGGTGATGGCTCAATCTAAATAGCAATGTAGGAGTTTCTATTTTGAAGCATTAGACATTTAGTGATGCTATATGAGGCTCAGACAAACACCGACAGAAAAGCAAAGATGTGTCATAGAGGGACAGCTACCCATAGAGGGAAAGGATGACTTATCTCTTTGGTACATTCATGGAAATTATAAGTCTTTGTGGATAAGTCAGACCCAATCTGAATATAAATCAGAAAGCGTTAGCATAGCAGCTGTAGCTACTGACAGCCAAGTTAAAGCAGGACAAGGTCAACACTGAGGGTGTTGAAAATCACACATAGTGACCATGGGGAAGGAAGTCACAAATAAGGCCAAAAAGGGAAAGCAGGGAGAAAATCACTCTGACTGAGGAGTGACAGAGGTGGGAAAGGGGCATCTTTACTGTACTGGTGACTTTCTAACTCTTCTTGTAACAAAAAATCAACTAGAAGACTAAGTGGGTTGCACAGAAGCAGAGGTTCTCACTGACCAGCAATGAAAGGCTGAAAGTGGCATGATCATGCAATTAGTCCTCATCCAGTGTCAAAATACTTCCATTTTTTCAGCTAAGACAGAGTTTTGTTCTTCCTCTGGAGATAGAAACAAAAAAGACGTCTTTGCAGGCACAACCTGACTGGACCTGACAGTCCTTAAGGATATTTTGTGTGCTTCCATGTAGCGCTTCCAAGGGTCAAAGATGGCAATGACTATTATAATGAGACAGGAGTATGCTATACAGAGTCTGGAGAAGTGGGATTTGGACTAGAGAGCTCTCATTCTAGCAGACTGATTTGACTCAATCCTCCAAGTAACTATTCACAGAGTTTCAAAAAAATTTCTGCTGGTGGTCAAGTGTTCAAGGAATTAAAGATCACAGAAACAGAAAACTTGGAAGCAATCTTCAGAGATCATCCACCCACCTCCTGCCCAAAGCAGGACTAGCTTCAAAGTTGCAAGAGATTTTTGCAAGAGCATGTCCAGCTGGGTTTCAAACACGTCTAGGATGGCTTCCAAGGCCTCTCCAGACCCCTGCTCCAGTATTTGACCTCCCTCTTTAGGAAATACGTTTCCTTTATACCCAAGCAAGTTTTCTTTGTTGCAGGTTGAATTTGTTGCCTCTCATCTCATCAGTGCCTACTTTTGAAGAGAACCTCTAATCCCTCCAGTTAAACTCTTGAAGCCCACTCTAGGCTGGGCAAGCCCGGCAAGCCCAGCCTCTTCTCATAGAGGAGTGCTCCAGTCCTGTTTGTCTCACAGGTCCTACCCTGAACTCCCTCCAGTTTATCCGTTTCTTTCTGGTACTGAAGGAGTCTSAAAACTGCACAGAAATGTGATATCACAAGTGCCAAGAAGAGAAAAATAGTCGTTTCCTTGACCTAGTGTGTATGCTCTTACGAATGATAGAACTTGCCAGTTTGACAAGAAGGAATATGACTGAGATTTATTAAATCATGAAGACAGTGGGTAAGCTGAATACAGAACTGTTGTTTATCAAAACCTATGATAGAAGGAGTAGGGGGCACTTGCTGGAACTAGTTTAAAAACATCAGTTTAAAACAGATAAAAGAAAGTGCTTCTACACACAGCAGGTAGTGAACTTCTAGAATTTACTGCCTCAGGTGGCTGAGGAACAGACAGGATCAACAAGTTCATAAAAGGATAAGATAAATTCGTGGACATAAGATACTATTACACTAGGCAGGAATGTACACCCTACAGCAGTTTGGGATACTGGGAAGGATGAAAGGACCAAGGAGAGTGGCCATTTTGGGTCTGTTGTGGACTGGCCTCAACTTGGTCACTGTTGGAGGCAGAGGGACCACTGGTCTGACCTAGTCACATTTTGACACCTGGGTCCTATGGGAGGTTGCTGAGCCTGCTCTTATTGAAGAGACATTGAGACAGTAACTGGGATCTCTTACATGAGTAATTGACCTTGTCATGTTAAGGATGACCAGACATTAAGATAARCCATATCCAAAACTGTTGCTCTATTGCCTGTCCGTAGATCAGAAATCACTCAATCTCACAGAAGGTTTTAGTGCTGCAGAGTTCAGTGGATTTCAGGGATCTGACTGCCAGTCAGGATGTGTGCCTACCGATAGTGATGTTAAATCAAGCACGCCCAACCTTCTGTTTCCACAAAAACAAACAAAAATCGCCAACGCAAGAATTGAGATCTAAGTGAAATAGCTCATGGTATTAAGTCATTAAGCCAGCGGCACCTCTGAATGTGTAGGTTGGTTGGATTTAACACTGGAAGCTTTTGTTAGCACATTTCAGTTATACTTTTCTCCTTTTTTCTCTTGCAAAGGATTTCAATATCTTTTTAATCAAAATCATTATTGTGTAGGGCATGTCATTGAACTGTGTATATGTATGAATCGTATGTTTTCATTCCTGTCCATGGAACAGAGAGAAAAAGTTTTCTTTTTCTTAAGAAAAAGAGGAAAAAAAAATTCTCAAAATGTTCGATGAAAAAAAAAAAAGTGTCTTGTGACCCTGAGGCCAAAAAATAGCATTTCTAAAAATTTGTCATTGTTAAAGTAATTACTTATTCATTGATTATGTAATCAAGTGTGTTTACCCTCTTTTACAAAGTTTGTATAAGTTTGAGTCTATATATAGAAGGAGATAGAATTGAACTAACAAAAAATTCGGTACTAGGTAGAAGAATCTAATGATTTCTTTTTTAATAATAATCATCCCAACAGAAAGAAACATAACAAATACGTGTAAATAAGAAATTGTTTTCAGTAAGTCAAATCTGAGAATGCCCTGAGGAAATTTTGCACTAATAGCAATGTACTTCCTTGATATATCACCTAGCCGAGGAGCTTTCTTTCACAAATTAAAAATGTCAAATTATGTCAAGAAGAAGTAAACTAAACCTTCAACATGGCAATAATTTGGAAAAAGTAAGCTGAAGTCTCTCTTTGAGAAAGATACTGGATAAGGAATTATAAAAATGTAAATGCCCTGATTCCTCTTCATCCTGAGATAGTGAATTCAGCCTAGCTGAAGTAAGTAAAGTAAAGTACCTTATTGAAAAAAAAAAAAAATTACATAGGTCTAGTATAGTCTAGAAGTTTGCCAGCAAGAATACAGAAAGAATTTCCTGATTTAACTACTGTGAATGAAAATATGCTCTCAGGTATGGCCCAAAGCAGACCCAAAAGCAACAAGAGCAAGATCATACTTTTGGGTTAGTTTAAGTTAGGTTTGGTTAGTTTAGTTTTTAGCATGTATCTAAGATTTTTTTCCCTTCATTGAAAGAGAAAAAGAAAAAGGAAAAGAAAAAGGAATAAACAGCAAATCCAAGATACCAGCATGTATGCAATCTCCTTCCTGGCACAGGGTGACAGTTAAGGTGATCACTGCAGTTATGTGATCRAGTATTAAGAAATTACTGCTTGTGCTGCAAGAGGCAACCACTGTTCTGTGTTTCAGTTCAGTTTCACTCAGACAGTAAAAAGCCTCACTTAAAATACCTATTTAGATTCTCATTTGTGCTGACCACTGCAGAGGTGATTTAAACTTACTCATTTTATTTARCAACCAAAGCAAGCCAGGAGCATTGAGCACTTGCCATGAATCAGCTAGCAGCTTAAGAAATACTGTCTCAACTGCTTGCACTTGTGCAAACAGAAGTAAAAAGGTAGAATTAAAATTAAGGTGGAATTACAATACACAAAAATGAGAAATTAAAACTTAACATAGTTTCCAATATTCCATAGCAGAACGGATGGCCTATAAAAGCTTCAATTCTGACAGTGTTTTGTCACCATCCGTTCTATGCTGTTGTGTGATGCCCTTAGCATCTTGTATCTATTGACTAAAAATATTTCTCCAAAGAAAACAAGCCATTAGTTTGAGAAATTTTCCGAGCTATAGCTGTGTCAGCCTGCTTAAACTGACCTTTAGAAGATCCACATGAGAATAAAGGACAGCTTATCATTGAGGATGCATTTTTGTTAGGCCAAATCAGGAACTGTTGATCTCAGACAAAGGATTTTCTTCTAAGAGAATCTCTGAGGAGTTGTAATTAATCATGCTCTTGAGTAGTTCATAAGCTGACAGCAGACAATACTTTTGGGAAAATTAATCCCTGAGGCAATTCCACATTACAAAAGCATAAAATTTGACCCATTGCAGTGTGTTTCTACTTACCAGACTAGGATATGTATGTATGGGGACTGTGAGGGAGAAAAGAGTGTATAGAGAGTTGGTGTCTTTTGTTTTAACATAAAAAAATGAATTGTTGTGCACATGGACCAAATATTCACAACACATGGGTTGTTTTAACAAGAAATTTGCAATATCAAAACAATATTAGCATGTCTTTTATTCTGCAATTTCAGTGTCATTTTTCATAGCATAATATGCCAAATCATAATAGCTACATGAAGAAAATTAATACCATGTATTCCCAGTTTGCATAGAGGGGAAGTTGAAACAAAAGACACTTGATAATATGCTCTGCATTCTGTGTGTGTGAAATTCAGAGGTCAAGATTCCCACTTTGGCAACTGAGTAGTTTTCCATCCTACAGGAAGGAAAGAAAAAAAACCCTGACCGTGGTTATTGGTAGTGATTTTCACAGATAGAGGCTGGGACCTAAGTTAGTATAAAGTACTAGTTCTTCCTGATATGTGACCTCCTGAAAAAAATGACTTTGGCTTACTGAAGATATATGGACATCATTCAGCTCATTCATGCAATTTTGCTAATCTGGAAAAAAGATCCTTTCAAACTGATTTTGACTAATGGCAGTGAGCCACACAAGTCTAGGAATGACTACAAAAGTGGCATGTGAAGTGATCAGGGCCATTTGAGTATTATATCGTAGATAGCACCAATGCCATTTTGATTTCAGAGCACACAAATGATGAACAGGAATGGAGAGAAGGGGACAAGGAAGACCATATCCTGGGCTATGCCTCCAGCACTGCTTTCTTCTGACACTCATTTCACAGCAGTGCACAATTATTTTGTCAGATATCTGCCACTTTCAGAATCTTAAGTTGAAAAATGGGAAGCTGATATTTGGCACTTTTTAATTTTATATTTTGTCCTAAAATCAGGAGAGGAGAATAAAATGAGGAGAGGATTATGCAGCAGAGGAAGGGCGGAACAAGATAACTGCTGCGTTGTTCCAGCAGCTACACGGAGGGCATGTACAGCACATCAGCCTTCTTTTGATGGGAGGAAGAATTCATCGTACGTTATTCTTGTAATAAGCAGTAATGCATAATAATCAGATGATGGGAGTCTTCTCTCTATACTGCACCATTACAGGCATGAGTGGTTAAACAGATTCTGACCGAGATAGTCCCTAGTAAATCAGGACTCTTTTTTTTTCCCTTTGCCCTCTGAAAAGGCTTCACAGTGCATTTTACCCTCACCATATCATTTTGAAGTTTCTTATCTTCCATACTTATTACCCGAGTGATTTTGAAAACCGAGAGATTGCTAAATACTTCTATGTCAGAAACAGTTTCAAGGACCTTCAAATTTACCAATGGAAGATGGAAGGGAATGAGGAGGATTTTGTCTGACTTCACGCTTCAGTTTCAACAATGACCTATATACTAATAGGAAAACTGATGCTATTACTAAAGGAGGAAATGTTCTGGAAAACTTTTTGTCAGTTACAAACCAGTCATACAAAGTGCAGCTTGCTCTCACTTCCAGGCTTGAGGAGACTCACATTTTCCGAATCAGGCCTTAGGGGAGACAAGTATTTAATACTCTTGCCAGCAGCTGAGATTTTAGGTCACAGGGCAAAAGTTAAGGAGAGCAAAAAAGCAAAATTGCTTCATAAAAGGTGATGGCCCCAAAGGAAAGCAGAGAAGCCTCTCAAATTGCTGGAAATGCATCATAAAGTGTGAAATAGACGCCTTGGAACAAGTGGCAAGGTAGTGTCTGTCAGGAGGTATCCCTGAGTTTGGGTAACCAATGGGTTATGCTGATTTCATGTAATAAGGAAGACCCCCAAAAAAGCAGCTTGCCATTTAGGAACATTTTTCCTATCAATAATTCCCTGGTTCTATTCCAACACCACTTTACTTCTTCATGGGACATCACTTGCTAACCTGCAAATGCACAAGTTCCTTGTGCATAATTTTGCTTTATTTTAGATGCAGTCAGCAAGATCCAGTTGCTGATGTGCAGTTGTGTAGAGCCATTTAAAGTGCCCTAAAATCCAAGACATGTAGACTGGCAGGTAGGACAGAAGAGTTGCAGGATGTCCCAGCGCCTCTCCTGCTGTGCTAAGGCAGCTGAATTTCACCTTCAGCTTTCTTTTGAACAAGGTCCATCTTTATCATTTTTGTTTGCACTGCAGTTATAGCAAGTAATATATTACAAGGTCAATAAAAATCAGGATTTCAAGCCCTCTTCCTTCCCCATAAGTCAATGGAGTAAGAAAGGATACACATGCATTCCCATGAGCAGGAATGGGAGCCAGCCGTGACCCAGAAAGCAGAAGAAGAGAGTTATCCCTTTCTGCAAGCAGGAGGCTTCCTCCTCATTAACATCTGCAATCCTACAGAAACTCTGATTGCTAAAGGGAAGTGAGATGAAGGCCRTTCTATATGTCCACACTACATAATGAAGTGCAAAATTATCTGAACAAGCTTGAAATGAGCAAACTTGAACTAAGAGACAGCTAGATAGCTAGATGCTTCATCAGGAAAAAATAAAAAAAGGATAAACTGGTACTCACCAAGCACCAGGGTTCCAAGGTAAGAAATTCCAGTACCTGAACCAAGTAAGGGTGTCTTTACGTGCAGTGTACAGTAAAGATATGCCCTTAAATGACAGTTCTTGCTTGCCTTGCTACTAGGACAATGCAGCAACACTCTGCCTTTAAAATTTAGCTTCACAAGGATACAAAGCACAGTCCAGAGAAAAAACAGGAAAATATCAAATTTGTCAGACATTCAGTGTAAGTTAACTGAGGAAATTAACTGAGAGGGGATTTGAGAGCAAGGAAAAGTGTAAAAGAAAAATACCCAGGTGGTTGTTATCTGTGACCTGACTCTGTTCAAGAAGAGCTGAATGAATATCTTTCAGCATTAGGTCCACTTTGAAAGAGGAAGTTGGAGACTGATAGTTTCTACTTCTAATGATATATTCACTTAAATACAAAGGTTTCATCGGCAGAATCACATCTCAGAATGTGATGAGTCAGCTGAAAATTGCAATTTAACCTCTACTGCTTGTTCAAATGTATTTCAAATGCAGTGTGATGATTCTTGAAAAAGACAGTGATGAGCTGATTATTAGATTTCTTGTGATGTCTGTGCATTCAAAAGGAGTAGACTTTCTGAAAAATTTAGAGTGCGATTCATCTAACCAAATGTAAAAGTCAGTAATGCGCATAGATGTAACGTAGTCATCTGGATCCCCTTTATAGTCAGAAAAGAAAAATAAGCTCTTTTAAGTCACTGTCATCTCACCTGAAACAGATATTTAAGGCAGATGACCAAACAGCACCGATTTCTTTCCACTGATTACACAAACAGCCTGGAATGGCTCCACAATAGATGTCTAAAACTAGGCCGGACTAATTTTGCCCTTCCCCAACAAATACCTAAAAGAAGTGAGTGGTAAATGACCTCTAGCCACATGAAAASCTCCAGCCCCCATGGTCTGAAATGCCTCCTGCCCAGATGCCCMCCTAGTCAGTCTCTGTCAACAGCAAGGGACAACATTACATTGGGCTGGTCCTACAGGACTCCAGCACACTATCCACAGCTACATCATTTACTAACTAATACCATCATGTTTCAATGCCAACATGAATAAGTGACCTATAGATCCTTCAGAGCTAAGGATAGGTTGGGGGCTGTATTTTCGTGCTGAGGAGCTGTTGTTTCCCCAGGAAGCTTTTCACAACCACTCATAGCTTATCACTCCCTACCAACTGAAGCAACAGTGAGACCCAAGAGAGGAAAAGGCTGTGGCCTTAATATATAATTGCACATAAAACAAGACAGGAGCTTGTTCAAAGTCCCCTGAGTTCAGAAGGACATTCATGTCAGTGAGGATTGCAATATCACTTATAAACACTGTGCAGAATAGTGGGGGTTACTAATGATGACTATTGATGCCAGAGACAGCAAGAATCTTGCCTCTTAGGCGCACAGTTCTCTGACAAGCACAAATAGGACTTACTCTTTTGATTAAACTTTATCAAAATGTAAGGAAATGACTCCCTTTTCCTCTCATTCCTATCTTCTCTCGATCTTCCTATCACCTTGAGCTCATCACCCTACAGCCATTCAGTTTTATCTAAGGCAGCAGAGTTTCTACATAGAATTAGGGTGATCACTGAATGCATGAAAATGACTTGCTAAGCATTATATTTTCTCAGAACATTATGCCTTTTCTTTCTTTTTTTTTTTTTTTTTTTTTTTTTTGAGGAGAGAGAGGAGGGAAATAATGGTGTCTTTTTTGTGTCCTCATAGTCTTTAGATAAGTATATCCGGTGGTTTTGTAACTCCTGTTTTGTATATAAAAAAACATTCTAGTAGATGGCCTTCAATTGCTTGATTAAAATAAATGAGGATGGACATGCTCCTTGAAAATATGTGGCATAATTGAAACAGGGTTGTTTGGAATCGTGCTTAACATCTGAAACTCCCTCATATTGCCATGCAAAAGTCAACTGATTATTCTGAGTGATGCATGCTGTCTGATTTCTAACAAGGGCATTGTTCGGCCTTAAAAAAGTTCACTGTATCAACAAAATTTAATTGGAGCCTTTCAGTATACTGGCATTTTCTGGTGGAAGCTAGTTAAAACGAGTACAGAGGCTGCTATGCACAAGGATTAAAGTGTATATTTTTCACCTTGAACAAAGAAATTCCAAGGAATCCCTCATTTTACAATGCCATGCTGTGATTCAGCTTCCTTCTCTTATCTCCAGTAATCATTAGCTGAAAAGAAGAAAAAAAAAATATTCTTTATCATATATCACTTCGGAGTTATTTAATGTAACTGACCAGCTCACTGGACTTTACTCTAACAAGGATGGTTAGAGTAACAAAAAAAAAAAAAAAAAAAAAAAAAAAAAAGCAAGTTGTGGCCACTTTACCCAAACTTGATTTCATTGGATTGGATCAATCAAACAGCCTACTAGTGTTGATGATATCTGCCTTAAAATATTTCCTAATGAACAGAAGTGCTTTTTTTAGAACAATAAAAATAATAGTTGTATATTAACAAATCTCTCCCTCCCTCGGAATTGATTCATTAGGGTAAGGGGGATGCCTAAAATACACATTAAAATCACCAAAAAGAAACAAAACAGGGCATGTTTCAGAAGTGCCATATGAAAGCATTTATTAAAATGCTGAACTTTACTTTCTCTCGTTAAGTTCACCGAGCAGGTAAGAAAGGAATAACTTCTGTCAAGCRCTGATTGCGGTGTGAGCCTCTGCATCACACACATCTATCACACAACACCTTGAAGCAAACAGGAGCGCCCAGCCTCGTCTTTCAGAGCTCGTCTCCTTCCTCCTACGACCTGCTGATATTATTGTCTTCGCCACCATAGTGACTTAGTGAAAGCACCACATCCTGCCAGAACTATTCCAAGCAGAGATAAGCAGAGAAAGTTTAAGCTCCTTGAAGGGACAGACCCACATACCATCACATACAATAGAAATTCCTTGGACTTTGAGACTGCCAATGTGCTTAAAAGAATATTTTTGACTAGAAACCCTCTAAGGGGAAGCATGAATCAGGACCTAAATCTCCTTATTGAGATTTCTCAGATAGGTTTATTGCAGAAAAGGACACTTGGCATTAATTAATCCAAGGCAGAGGTGGTGGTGTCCTTTTATGAGCTGAGGGTCAGGGGACTATTGATTTTTTTGATTAATATACTGCACTGGTAAATGACAATTGTGCAAGGGCCACACTCTGCTGTGCTTTCATGGGCAGAATTCCCCACTGAAATCAGCGTCTCAAAGAAAAAAGAGAATCAATGGTCCTAGGCATTAGTGAAGGTCAGAGTACAAGATATATGGGGCAAAACATTGGCTGGTGTAAATCATTGCCACTCTCTTAACTCAGTGGATCTATAGCACTTGAAACAGGGGGTTGACCCTGAGAGTAATCTGGTTTGTCTTGATATCTATCTTTTCGTCATACAATTTTGGTTATTTTTGTTTTTACAATCATGTTCTATTAAAAACAGATTTGAGTTAGCATTCTGTTCATGCTGAATATTCACAAATACTTTCATAACAATGTTTGATGTTTTTTTCTACACCCTCAAACTAATCTTTTTGCCCCACATTGGTATATATTCCCTACCTTTCACCACTCAAAGAACAGTTCTGATCTAGAAACATGCTGACAATGTAAAAGAAGGGGCTGAATATTTTAATTCCTTATTGGAATGCTGAGAATATTCAGCATCTTGTAAACATTAATTTCCCACTTTTACTCTTCTGTAATTCCTCTTATATATACATATATATTTATTTATTTTCATTTTTTAAAATTTTGTCTTCTGCATTTTCCTAAGAAATTTAAGTTATCTGAATTCTGCTCTTCATCACACAGACTGTCCTTTAAATTTTAAAAACACTCTTCTTTGTGATAGATCAGGAACAAAACTATTCTTAAATGTTTCCCCAAGGAAAGAAATGCTCCTAAATAAATATACTTCAGATTTAAAAAAAAAAAAAATGTACACTTAAATATAGCTTTCTACAGACAGAGAGGACAACCATAGTTTGCAAAATAATTTTATTGATAATTGAAATGACTTCTGATAATAAGAGATTCACCTTTGTAGCAAATTGGTTTAAGAATTCTTTAAGGATTGATGAAGCCTCAGATTTTTCTCAGAAACAAATTAATATTTGGTGACTGCAATTTTAAAAGTGATGTAAAAGATCTGATCACTTATTCCCCACTACAAGTGAGTCTATGGTCACAAGTAGTGATTATGGATACCTTTGGAAATCCCAGCAAAAACTTCCCCGTCTTCATTATCCATTAACCCTGTATAAGGTATAGGATAGAGAATAAAATACAAATAGATGTGGATGGATGAGACTCTAATTTAATAACTATTCAATATAACTGCCCACTGTCTGATGCATTGCTGCATAATGTGCTATTGATTTGGGGGAAAAAAAAAAAAAGATTATACAAAACCTGGTAGCCAATGCCTGACTTCTCAGAAGATTTATTGTTTCTCATAATGAGTAAATACATTTTATATATGAAGAGCTAGCAAGGATTTTCTAACTGCCTTAATTCTGTCAGCTCCAAGGACAAGACCCCTTATAACTTCATGGACACTGCACATAAAAAATCTGCATATACTTCAGTCAGCTACTGAAGGCTCCTATGAAGTGCAGTGAACTCCAGCATGTGAGAGAGACTGACAGAGGATCCTTTCACAAACTTTCTTTCTCATAAAGAAGCATAGAGGATATCCTACTTATCTTGGAGTCAGTGTTAAATGCCGTGGTTAAAAAAGATACTATAATTTTATGGGTAGGCCAGGTAAGAGGTACTTCTGAGTGAGGTATTCCTCTAAGGAAGATATGTCCTATTTACAGACATTTAGACAGAGGTTATGAAGGAAATCTTTTATCAGCTCAGCCCACTGAAGCAAAAGTCTCACTTATGTCAATGTGGAGTGTCTCAGGTCTAGATGACATTTAGGGCTGCCCAAACACCTGACCTTCAGATGAGAGCATTTGAGATTCCTCGCTATCCCTGCTGATGATCCTCCTGAGCAACTTCCCAAGCCATGGCTAAATGGCAGCATCGCTTCCAGCTTTTGAGGCAACTCTGAAATAAGTTGTCTGGCAAAGAAGTCCCTAATTCATTTTTTTTCCTTGCAAAGMTTACCTTGGGATAGTCCTACCAGATAACGTCCTTATTCTTTCAGTCTCTTGCCATTAAAGTGCTTCTGCCTCTTGTTTTTTCTTCCTCTTKTTCACTTATGTATTGTGGGTTTTAGCAGCCTGAATCTGAAAGATACTTAGTTAACTACCACAGCATTGGGCTGGACAGATTTTGAACCATATGTCATTGTATTAGCAGACTTCTATCACTGATTCCAACATATTTTGACTGGATTAAGATGGGGAGGGAGGAAAGAAAAAAATGAKATTTATCCTCTATCCCTATGATGTTCCAGACATCCATATGTATGAATACAATAATACTCTGAAAAAAAAAAATAGCAGTTTAGCATTATGTTAAAATTATAGGCACAATAATTAGGGAAGTGTGCCCACTGCTGGGAAAATGCAAAGATGCTTCAACTGTTATGCAATATCTTTTTTTTTGAATCACAGTTTTTATTTTATATATATATGTATATGTGTATATATGTGTGGGTGTGTGTGTGTTTATTAAGAATTGGAATAGAAGAATAAGAATTGGAATCTAATTTTGCAAAGCTAAATATTTTTATAAAATATCTCCACTTGAGGTTCACTTAAATTTGAAAGTCTGTTGAAATTCATGAGGGCAAAGCAATGTGAAATGGTACTAGCAATTATTTTGGTAAGCTCATGAAGAACAAATKAAATTGTTAAAGAAAAAGGAATAAGAATGACTTTTTTAAAATGGAGAAACTAAGGAAATGGGATACAGACAGTCACTTTAATCTCAAATTCTAGAAAAAAAAMCCTGAAAAAAATATACAACATGAAGCATCTGTTCTGACATAGGGCATCAAGCCTAGAGAATAGCGAAAAAAGCTGATACCCTGTCCCAACTTTAGTAAGGCTTTTGCTACTGTTTCATATTGATATTCTCTTAAATCACCTAGAGAAACTTGGACAGATAAAAATGGTAAGGAAATAAAAAATTGCTTGGATATGATGGTCAGAGAGTAGTTCTCAGTTGTTCATCATCAAAATGGAAAGAGTGGGATAATTGGACTTTTSTGACCAGTATTATTAAATATTTTCACTATGACAATACCAATCTGGAGAGTATCATTTCTCAGACAAGATTAGCAAGGATGGTGACCTTGAGGTTTTGGAAGCACAGTCTAAGTCAAACAGTAGGCAAKTCAGTGCAAAAAATGCAACATGCTACACTTAATAAGAATAAATATCTCCACAAATATGGGATAATGCTCAAACTAGGCAKCAGTGCCTAGACAAAAAAGAGTCTGAAAATCCCTTGATGAAGAGGAGCTTTCAGTGCTACCTTGTTTAAAAAATAATAAAATGATATAAGGTTTTGTAATGAAACATACCTTCCGAAACACATGAAGGAAACACATGAAGCAATGGAAGTAATCTTTCCATTCTGTTTCTCTGTCACTGTCCAACTRAATTAGTATATCCAGTTTGGGCACTACTCTCCAAGAACGAAAGCAATGAGAATGACATGAACTGCAGAATGCAGGGCCTATGGGGAAAAATTAAAAGAGTACAGGTTGATTTAGCTGAGGGACACAGAGCATAGCAGTTAGCACCTGCATAGCAACAAAGCTGGAAGAAATAGATTGTGAATAGGTTATGAAGTAATAGGCTTAAAGTCATCGAGAACGATTTAAGCTAATTATTGGAAAAACTTTGCAAATGAAACAGATTGCTGGGGGCGGAAAGATGGAAGATGGTTATGAAATCTCCACCACAGAAGGTTTCTAAGAGCAGGATAGAAAAGTACCTGTCAAGTTCAGCTATAGCTGCCATAGTTTGAGACATGGGAATGATTTTGAGCAGTGTGTTATCCCTGATTTCTGTTATTAACCTTTGCTCTTTCCTTATTAATAAGAATAAATATCAAATGTACTTTATTTTTACTGTTGTAAAATTTATAATGACTGTTTTCAGAGMAGGTTAAAATCATTTCACCAAGGTTTACTTAGAATTACTAGAATTGTCCCACTGTTTAGTASTTTTCAGTAAAGTTACAGTAATTCTTGTTCCTTTTCTGTCATTCKGTCATTGTTGCACACTTAAGTTGATCCACCTGAGTGTGACTACGACAGGAATTACCTTAGCAACAACTTAATGTCACTTTGTGCATACCAAGATCCAGGCAAATASCAGCTCTCACTTCCTGCCTGGAGCTGCCTGTCCAGTAAGCTCCATGAGTAAGCTCRATGAGGTAGGGCTTCTTGGTAGGCRTGACCTAGCAAGAGGCAGTTTTCAGACTAAAAGATTGTCCTCAGGGCAGTTACTTTCAGCTGCCTTGCTCAGAAAAGTAACATAATGCATGGTTTTTTCTACAGGCACTGTTATATTTTATGTCCCCACAAACACACACTGTTGTCTTTCAGAATCAAAACATACATTACCAGTACTTTTATAAACTCCATTCCACACTGACTGTCATGCAGGTTTGCTACTTTTTGTGCTGCTTTTTGAGAGGAAAAAAAAAAGAAAAAGTAAAAGCCTATTTGTTGCTGCCAATCTCCCTTTAATATAACACTGATTATTTCAGAAATTGTGTCAAGTTTAGTTCCATGTATCAAATGATTCACTTGTTTTTATTGTCTGAGATATGTGCAGTTTCAACCTCTTTTCAAGCCAATAGCGTTTTCATGACACCCTCCAGCAACTCTTCAAAATCATGTCCTCTTCTCACCAAGTTATAAGGTTTAAGAATCATTATTAATCTGAGTGTAGAAAACATTTAAAAGGATGATGTTCTGCAGTTGATGCATGCTCTAACAGTTCTAACTGCATAATGGCTTTAGCAAACTAAGAGTGATTTCTAATTTTAAATGAATGAAAATCAATATATATTTCTCTGGTTTTAATGTGTATAATGGCTATATTCTCATAAGCATTTTGTCAACGATTGGTCTGAGTAGGTCTGAATGTATTCCTAATAGGAAAACTGGTTTGATTTCATCTGTCACACTGTCCCAGGCAGAATTGCCCWTATCAGCATGAGGTAGGCCAGTGAAACTTGTGTTTATTTGTTTTCCTTGCATATGATATATGATAGTTCATCATTCCAACAATCCCCAGCAATAGGTACTATGTCCGTASCACAGGTGTCTTTTTGTCCTACACTCTGATCAGTGGCTCTGATGAACAGCGGTATTTGGGGAGACCTGTTGTGATTCGCAACAGCATTAGAGCTGTCACATCCAGAAGCCATAGGGTCTGCAGGACTGCAAAGTTTGTTAGACAGTATGTGTGCATGTATGGCATCTGTAAGTCCAAATCTGGATCACAGTTAAGATGTCCATCTTAACTCCAGTTATGTCCAGTATGTTAGCAGACTTGCATACTCTCATATTGCCTCTTTAGATGGGAGCAAGGTAATTAGAATACCTCATTGATTCACATAAACATKTTTTCCAGTGAAATCTGAGGCCAAATCCTACACAATAACTTCTGATCCTCCARTCACAATTAAGTAGATTAAGTAGATTCATGGGAGACGTGATATAATTTTAAGAAGTAGGCAGCTGCTGTCAACAGGACTGGTTGCAGCGTGCTGCAAGAGCACAGTCATGGACTGAATGTGCTCCTCAAGGATAGGCAACAAAAAGGAGCGTGGAGTGGGGTTCGTCTCTTCGGATTACACTTACAGCTCCATGTGGCATCAGTCTTCACTGGTTGAAATGGTCTGTTGTCCACCTTAAGGCCTCTCACTTAACTCTCTTATTTGCAGCTTTGGTGCAATAGTGTTATAAAAGTCAGGATATATAAAAATGAGGCTTTCAGAGAGACTAGGTACAGACAAAAAAGCACAAACAATCAAACAAACAAAAGTCTAGATTTGAGTCTCAAATTTGCACATCACCTAATGCACATTTCCTGCATTTTTCTGCATCTCATCTCAGATATTTTAAATTTTCTGCCTAACCTAAGCAGCTCTTGGGCTTCTGACACAAGATTTCATTTTTTTCTCTGGTGTAACTTATTTTAAATGTCTCTCATTCCTATAGCATATTTTTATTTCCTTTTCATCATCACTCGAGCTTCTTCACTCTGAGTGTCTCAGAGACTGATGGAATTGTGACAAGCACCTTTTCTTAGGTACSGCAGAACAGACACAAACACTAATCATGTATCTCATTAATTTTTAGCTATGTATTCATACATCTATGATATACATATTTGCTTGACTTAGGTTTGGAGAAATGGCTATCACTCCTGTATGGTAAGAAAAAATGCACTCTGTTCTGCCAGAGCACTTGAAACTAACAGCTAAAACACTAATAATTAATCCTCACTCCTTGAAATTACCCTCTATATGCCTATTTTGAAAATCACTTATTAAATCTAGTGATACAGTTATAAAGATCCATAGTTTGCAGCTAGATCAGGTTAATTGCACTGCTGTCCTCATTGTTCTAAGATTAATTCTATGTTTTCCCATATTGAGAAATGGTTTTCAAAAGCCCAGAAGACAGAACTGGAACCATTTTTTTCTGGGTTATCTTTCAGAATTGTTTAAAAGGGAAAGAGAAATTGAAGAAAAGTAGATTCACTGTTTCTTTAACAACAAAAGAAAGCGTATTCAGAGTGTGGTTATTTTCAAGAAGGGAAACTTTGTGAAAATAATTTCAGGGTCACATAGTGTTTTATGGACCTAGAGGGAATGCTGATAAGAGAAAATTTTKTCATTCTTAATAGATAAAAGACTATGAAAAACAGATTATGCATTCACTAGTTATCTTTAATTGAGAATCTGCCTTACTGGGGTGAGTGAAGAGCAGAAGCAGAACTCAACAGTRTGAAGATGTGCTGATCCTCTAGGCAATACAGTTAAATCTTCCTGAAAACAAAAGTACCATGAGTAAATGGGAAAGTCATTGAAAACAACAAATCAGTTGCACTGTKTGCTGAATTTGTATGACCTAGACTGTAAATAAGATTTTCTTGATGAGCTAAAACGACTTGCCTGTCAAACCT
Organism: Eudromia elegans; assembly: GCA_003342815.1. NCBI lineage: Eukaryota > Metazoa > Chordata > Aves > Tinamiformes > Tinamidae > Eudromia > Eudromia elegans. The sequence goes on along the minus strand of PTEX01000179.1, from coordinate 1,146,932 downwards.
TTCTTTCCGCTGCCAATCTGGGCATGAGCTGAGAAGAAATGTCCTCATCTTTGATTGTTCTTTGCTCTTTCTTACACCTTTCCTTGCTTCTCGGTACATTCCATTTTGTAGGTATGAACACAAGGCAGAACATAAAGAGTCCCTGAGAGGTGAAAGTTATTTCAAGATTTTTGTATATTTTACTACGTTATCATGAAGATTAACTTGTTTATTTAAATATGTATAGTACCAATTCCAAGTTTTAGGATATATAAAATCATTACAAGTCAGGATATAAGTACATGTGAAAAAATAGAAAATAGATAACCATCTAGGACTATACATTCTCCAGTAATCATTCTGGGAAAATTACAAATCCTCCCAGTGCTATTAGACTCCGATGGGCCCCCATACCGACACTGAAACAAGAAGAGAGAAAGAACCTTTTGCTCATGTCTGCTATTCTAGTGCTTAACTTAATCAGATGCCAAGCCTGTCCTGGTTGGTGTTTCAGAAGTACTCAGAAAAAGCTTCAGTCAGGGTTACAATACCTCTATTCAGATTTCTGTATCCATCAACACTGAGTCCCTACATAGAAATTCTGCCAGCAGATTAGGACTTCTATAGTTTTAAAAGTAGTAAAAAACAACCCAGAAGAAAACATTTAAGTGTGTGACTGAAACCCACTTTTCCTTCTCTCTCCTTCTTACTCCTCTGCATGRAATAACAAAGGTGGCATTTGGTATTTGATCAGACTGAGAAGACTATCATCTTCTGGAATAGCAGTCTCAAAGGTGGAAAAGAGGTATTTAGCATTAGGTATTAGAGATATTTATTTTACAGRTCAGATGTGTCACTCTAGCCACCAACACAGTAGATAAAGTGGTGGTGGTACTTCTTCTTGTCTTCTTTGTGTAAATACCAAATTGCTAGGTGTTCTCCAAGAACATCAATATAGTCAACCCATATAGGTGGGATGAGCAGAGGAACACTGTAGGTTTTTTTTTTAATTTTAACATTTTAACAGGTCAGATTAGATCTAAACCTGCTATGGTTGACACAGTTGGGCTAGATCAAAAGATAAACCTTAAACACTTAATGAACTCTACCAGCAAAACCCACTCACCTTCAATAGGAAATATGTACTTTAAAAACCTAAATGTTTAACATTAATGTTCAGGAATCTAAATCATTTTATGGATGCCATCTTGTGAGATATAGAGTCAATTTTCAGAACTAAGTTCTTTGAGCCTATGTCACAAATGGAAAATGTGTTTGAGCCTTCTAAATGACTCGGGCCTTAGAGAACAGAAGGCAAAAGTAATTTTACAACAGCTGGACTCTAATCTGTGTAAAACTTCCTTCTCCCTGCAACAGCCTATATAGCTTTTCCAGCACACAGCAACATTGGCAGGRTACTGAGTTTGAAAAACAATTGGTAAGGAAAGCTATGAAAATATATTAGATTGCTAAAATGCCTTCTTCTAAAAAAAATAGAAAAGAAAATTAAAGGTTAGTGCTCTATATGTTATAATTCATGACAATTAATCTAGACACAGGATATATTTCCAGTTGTAAGGTAATGTAACCTTCCTTCAAAGAAGTGTCAAAAACAATCATAAGCTAATGAGATTTTACATGAAACACCTGCTGGTTGCTTTCAATTAGATAAAACACCTTTGGTAGAAGTGAGGAAACCCTTTTCATTATTTGCAAATGAGTTGCACAACACAAAGCAGTAACAGGAAAAGAAAGGAGAAATGAATAGAACAGTGCGAGCTGTTCCCAGCTCTGCTCCTCATTCCTATA
>PTEX01000179.1:1109152-1145095 GCA_003342815.1 Eudromia elegans | reverse complement strand
TCAGTGTCCAAAGACAGTGGGGAAAGGACATAAAGGAAAGCTTCATGACTACCCAATTTTTTTATTCACTGGTAACCCTAGAAAAATATTACAATAAATCATGCTGGATCAGATCAAGTGTTTTGTTCCATTCAAGAGGAAAAGGTTTGTTTTAATTTCCAGTGGTCAATTATTTTAGAAGAAAAAAATAGGGGAACATGAATATATATTTCTGTGGTTTTGGAGTTTGGAATCTGTTAGGAAGAGTGGGATGATTGAGATGAAATTGTACTTTGCATAAAACTGAAGTAAATCATAMGGTGTAACACTCAACATAGACCCCTTAGGCTGGGAGGAGATGAGGAAGGAATTTTACAGACCTTTCATACTTTCAAGTTCCAAAGGAAAATGAGACAGCATAGAACTATGGGCTTACTGTTGTTATCTTGCCAGCTACCCCATATCAGTGTGTAATGCACACTTATGACAGAAYTTGTGACATTCAAATGCTAACTATATGGATGCAAGACTTTCTGATCATCAGGAAATTACAAATTATACTTTTTGCTCATATTTTGCTCACTTTCTAAAGCAATTGTGAGGGTTAAATAACAACCTAGAGCAACCTGGAAGATGTATCCCACAAACTTATTTGGAAGCCTGTTCAGGGAGATGTGCATTTTCAGGGAGTTTGGATATTACTGTACTTGTATTGACTCTATTAACAATGCCATAGTTGAATAGTGTGACTCCAAAAAATCTTCTTCCAATTTCYTCTTGTCATTTAAATCATGACCTTTATCTTTTTCTCCAACATATATTTTCTTTTGAAAAGTATCTAAAACAATTTCTTTAGTCTGAGTCTATATGAATAAATGACCTTCTACAAAAAAAAAATAAAGGCAACAAAAACAAAKCAAAGCAAAACAAAAAACAGTGGGGATCCAGTTCTGTGAATGAACTAAATTCCTTTCAGGAGAAAAAAAAATGAACAAAAACTTTCCCCACCAGCTGACATTTGGGATGGGAGAGGGACAAGCAAGGTGGAAAGGAAAACACAAATCAATACAGCTTCCCCAAATCCTGCAACAGGGAAAGACCTTCATTTCTGAAACAAGGAAAAAGGAAGAAAAAAAAAGAAAAAGAAAATCACCTTTTGCTTCCTAGGTATTTGTGATAAATTGCCTTAGTTGAAGCAAAGTTTGAAGGGTCTCTGATTCCTCTGAAAGCCAAAGAGCCTTGCAGGGGGAAGAAACTTCACCACCGGAGACGTACAAAAGTGCTTACAAAGGCTTTGTACTTCAGTCAACCGAAGAAAGGTCAGATCCATTGGTGATTGATAGAGGCTGAACGTACTGTCACACTTCTTGAAGTTTCAGCCGCTGTATACCATGAAGATATTATTCAAAAAGATGCATTTGGAACCTGAGTCACAGACAGAATATAATTTGAGAATCTGCTGTGGCATTAAAAAAAAAAAATTCACACTTTAGAGGGTTCATCATCCAGAACCATGGCTTTAATACAGACTGCTGCAACAACCAATCCTTGCCCGCAGAAGCTGACAGGGATGAGAGAGAGAWAATGTATCATTCAGAGGCTGAAAACTGCATGGATTTCCAAGTTAATTCAAATACGCCAACCAGACAACAAAAACAGATATGCTTATAAAAAAGCAAGTTCAAAACCAAAGGGAGATTAAACTTGCTTTTTAATAATGCATCGTGTGCAAATTACTTTAAAAATAAAGGAAATTAGGTTGCGGCTGACTTTGATTTCTTTATTTTTAAAAGAGAGAAACAGAGGATTCATCTTAAATATCGGGCAGTAAGAGAATCTATTTGTYATCATCTGTGGTTCGTTAGTTAGTAAAGGTCAGATTATGTCCCACAGGTATAAGTCTACTCAGGATCACACTAGTCTAAGATCAATCCATGGAGAAAATGTGGTACATTAAAACTCAGTTCCCCGCTGCTTTGTAGGATAATAATTTTCTCCCATCTAAGCACAAGAGCAAAAAATGGGCCTCTCCCTCCTGTCCTGTTCTGGCAGGAAGGCTGGGACATCAGTGTACCCTAGCTCTGATCCCTACTTATTATTGAGTTTCCCTCAGAGTAAGACTAAAAAATATATATGGCTACATACATGTATGCATATACATATATATCCCATACATATGCAGATRTGTGCGTGTATGTATATGTATCTTTATGTATACATATATCCATATATATATGTATATATTTTTTAAATACTCTTGTAGCACCAAATTTCTTGATCTGGGCATAGACAGTTACGCAAAAATAAACTGCTGCATTTGCTTAAAACCCAGGTTATTCGGAAAACAGACTTTCTTCTCAGGGGGAAGGAAATCGTACAGCTTCTTCCCCTTCTCCTTTCTGTCCATTCATGCCCAAAGATAAAATTAAGGAAGTCAAATCAAATCTTATTCCCATTTCCACTTTTGCAGAAATGCTTAATCAAAGCTACGGCATAGCCCTAAAAAAGATTGGAATGCTATTTTATTTGTGGCAAGACAGGCCAACGTGCCTAGCTTTTAAATCTCATATTCAAGTTATTTCTCTATGAAGTTTTCCTAATGAATGGCATTATTGGTGGGTTACCTTCCTGCCTTGCCTCCCAGGACATGACCAGGTAGCGTGTCTAACTTCACTACAGCAGACTGGTTGAGAATCATTAGCAAGACAAAAGAGCAGATGACAGACATTAACATGAGGAAAGAAAAAAATACCTCATGACTCTGGAAGAGTTATTACTAAGTGTTTTCTAAATGAAATGAAAAAAAAAAAAAAAAAAAAAAAAAAAACTTGCAGAAGGGAAGACAACTGATAGTTCTGTATTGACTGCAAATGGAGCTGTGACAAACAGTACCGGAGAACTAGAACATCATTTTGCCACTTTGCACCTAATGAGATAGTTGTTTTGCAGTTTTGACTCAGGAACGACCTGCAAGGAAGATCATGACAGTTGCCTGGAAAGTCACTGGTCCCAAATGTGTCAGAGAAACTACACTCTCTGTGGAACTGTCTTTTACCYTCTAATATTCACTCTCAGCTATTGGGTGGATAAGGTAGAGATGCAGCTTGGAGGTGGCCACCATACTTCAGAGAATATAAATGGATCTGTGCCTTATCAAGCTTTCTAGTCCCTTGTACTAACATGTGCTTGACCCTTGTTGTGTCCCCAGGATCTGAATAAAAGTCTCTCACAGCATATCCAGGGTCACTCTCTGACCAATTCTGCAAGAAGAGATTCCTTTGACCTGACAAAGTGATAAAGTTACAAATTGCTTGGAAAACAGGGCCAGACCTGGACACAGATATTCCCAAGTTTTTTCTTTTTTCTTTTTTTTTTTTATCACCTACAGATGCACCTGCAAAATAAGAGACAAAAGGGTGAATACAATTGCATACCAAAGTATCACAATTTATCCTCCAAATACTTTATGGATTGCAGCACAGACAAAGCAAGAGTGCTGTCACTGCTCCTGGATGATCCAAAACTGTGTTTGACGACAGACCAGGACTGGAGATAATGTTCTTCAGATGTGACAGAGCACAGAAACCTGAACGTATTCATGAGAAGCTGTAGGAAAAGAAATAATTTCCGTGTTCTTCCAACAAGTGCACCTACTGCTTTGTGCAACGTTGTCAAGCGTGTGCCATATTATGACTTACTGATCCACAATGCATTTGTCTTGCAACAAATTTCCAAATTTCTCCAACAACCCATCTCTATACAACATGGTGCTATCCCTTCTTCACCAAAAGTTAGCACTGTTGATAAGGATTTATGTGCTTTTTTTTGTCATTACTTCTATTTTTACCTCTGGTATGACCAGGTCACTAGTTCTTTCTTTTCTTAGTTCTTGATTCTTTCCTTAGCTGTATTATATGTTGTGCTTTCATCTGTCATTTTGTATCCTCAGAGCTGTCAGAAAGTGCATGTCAATCCTTAAATCTAAGTCTGAGCAGTGGATATATAGGGTAAATCGAAAGATTCCAAACACATCCAAATGAATTTTCTTTTTTTGTTCAGATTTGTTCATTAACTCAGCATGGTTGCAAAGATGCTGTCTTGAGATCTCCTTCATGTTATATAAAACAAGCAGTTATAAATAGACAGCATGAGCAATCTTTTCTATGCAGACTGGAAGTGACCACAGCTGTTATTCAGGCTCATCCATTTAGAACACATTTTCCCAACAGTTAAGTAAAAATAGCATTAAGTAAAAATAAGTAAAGTAAGTAAAGTAAAAATAAAGCATAAATAAATAAATAAATAAATAAATAAATAAATAAAGTAAAAAATTTACCGTTAAGTAAAAATGTAAAGAATCAGTGGCAAATCAAGAAGTGAGCAAACTCACAATAAAAGATGTACTCACTAGACAGGTGTAAATTTTGTTTATTTTCCTCGATTACAGCAGTGGCAAACATAATACTAAAAAACAATTTTTTACTTGGATCTCAGGTTGACATTGTTTTTCACAACAAGTTACATTATTATATTAGTTAATAGTATAAATTATGATCTTGAATATTTAAGCTCAAGTGTCTGAAATGGCAAAGGCTGATAACATTTCTGTGATATTAGTGGAAACCATTCCATCTCTATCCAGTCAAACACATGAGTACATCAAATTTTGAAGCTCTGACGTTCCGATTACAAGTGTCAGTACATATTACACCCATATTGCCAAAATCACTTCATGTGTCACTGAAATGCAGACACAGCTGAAGAAAACAAATGCTTAACAAAACAATATATCAGCTGTAGACAAGTGTGAGACTCCAGGGAGCTGAAAGCAAAAGGTGAAAGTGTGACCCTGAAGTTAGAACTCTCCTTAAATGGATTCACAGCAAATCACCTCATTTTCCCCTCTCTCTACAACGTGAACTGAACTGCAGGCAGTTGCAGTGTTTTCCACTGCCCAGTTCTCCAGTTTGAACATGCAAGTAACAGCTCACATGCCCATGGTCAATGCTGGTATCTTTGGTTCAGTTGTGCTCCAGGGAAGAGATGCGGATTCAACACCAGTGGAGAAATATGCCACAAAAAATCACTCTTTTCACAGGGGCAKGTCTGAGAAAAGGAGTTTCTTTATTTTCCTGTAAGACTGCAGCTGAAATGAGACTTTTGCAAGGACTGAAACATCTTGAAGCAAGGAGCCACCTCTTGCTCCATAGCCTAACCCAGGAGATATTGCATTGTCCACAACACAGTGGGTCCCCAGCAGCTGGTCACCTATCATCCTCTCCAGTAATACTACTAATAGTAATAATCTGTAAGAGCAATCAATGAGAATTCAGCAGTACTGATGTCATCTCTATCACCTGTAGATTAAGATTACCTCATTCTTTTTCATAAAGCATTGTCTCTTTTCCAGCTTCTTTTATAACTGCCACAGATGAGATTTCTAAGACTTACATACGTGACAAAAATACCTGGAGGAAAAGTAAACTAATATGAAAAGATTTTAATTATTTCATAAGCTTTCTGAAGTCTGTTATTTGTGCAACAGAGAAAGAATATGACAGTCAAAGGCAATCACTTCACCAATCAGCTGTTTTATTTATGGGCTACTAGATGTGCAATTATTCCATCTGCATAAAGATTGCTTTAATTTTAAATTTACGTATAGGACCATAAAAGGGGCAAGACTGACAGCACTGGAAAGTGAAGGCCTCTAATTTCTCCAAGAATGTATACTGCTTTTATCAAAGGCAAGAGAAATGTGAGGTTCTTCATGCCGGTAGTGTGTCTCGGCTTTGGAATCAGAGGGTCTACCCTTAAGAATGAAGAGTGKGATTTAAGCTCTGAGCTAGTTTTCTTAGAGTACAAAATAATACTACAAAATAATAAACATTCAAGGTGACTTGAAAAATCAAAGTTTTTCAAATCTCTCTATGAATTTTTAAACAGTAATTGCTGGTTTCAGAAAGCATCTATGATAGTCAAATTGTTCTGAGAAAAGCAAACCAACTTAGTGAAACAAAGCTGGAACTGAGAAGGAAAAAGTAGGATCACCTTTGTGAGGAGTTAATTAACTGAAAAGCTCTTGCAGTCCTCATCTTTGCCTGAACACAGTCATTTTCTGTAAAAGAACAAAACGCATGAACAGCAGGGCTGGGAGACGGACAAAACGGAGCAGACTTTAAAAGACAAAGCTGATTGATGATACATGCCAAATGTCAGAATGGACTTGATGGGAGTTTCCATTTTAATCAAAGCAAGTTTTTAACAAAGACACAGAAAAGTCAAATAATCTGAACTCTCAACTTCTTGGCAAATCTTTCAAGTATCACCAGTCCCTGAGGACTTGCACACATTTCGTTTTGACAGAGCACCCTGTCTAAGGTCACCTAGGTGGCGTGGGAAAYGGATGGACAGAATAGACAGTGACATACATAGTCTGCCTTTGATGCACTTATTAACACATTGTGGTGTCTCTTGGGAGTCTCAATCCTAAAGAAATTCATAAGATGAAACCTCACCRGGCTAGGTGCTATGACAAGATTTGACAAAAACCCGTGATTCTAAATCATACTCATGCATTTTAGGCCTAGAAAATAAATTTAATGCATGTTTTCCTACACTTGGCTTCTTATTCTTACTTGAATACTCTTAATTGAATTAGGATAAGCCTTTAGGTTTAAAATGGGGTTAAAGAAGTCTAACCTTAAAAAGCAGATACCAGCTTTGAGAACCAATGGTAAATGGATACAAATTAATAAAGAAATCAGCAGGTAGACAAAAGCTTAGGTAGTTTACAGCTACCTACTTAAATCTATCTCTAGAGGCTCTTTGAAAAAGAAGCAACAAAGACACAATTGCCTTTCCTTTCCTCCACAATGCAAAGGTGAACTTCATGACTTTGAAAATATGTCATATTGAAACAAGGCTAGAGTTCCTTAGGCAACCAGCTGAGCATGGACGGTTGCAGCTTGTAGCAATTTTCCCTACATTTAGGAAGGTTTAGGCTAACCATCCACCCTGCAATGGGGTAAATTATGGGAGATAAATATGGGAGATAAATAAATATTATGGAAGAAAAATAGTTCATTTACACATCACTGTTTGTTGCTTGCAGAGAAGGAGGTGTTTATGTTGTTGGTTGTTTGTGAGTTGTGTTTTAAGCAAGAATATATTGTAATCCAGTGCTGATAAGATTTATAAACATTAATATCCTTATATCAAAGCCTAAGCAGAGATTTTCACAAAGGAGATCATAAAGTTATAGTCCTAAATTTGCACTAAGGCAAGGTTTATAATGACTGATCTTCCAAAATTCTGAACACCCAGTTCCCTCCAATAATGTTTGCAAACATTAAACTAGGAGAGTCATCCCTTTTTTTWATCCTCCTCAGATGTTAGACAGTTTTTATTTGTTTGTTTTTCCCTGAGCAGCTCTCCAATATTCTCTTTGTTGCATCTAAGCTACATTGATTTTGATTAAAGTTATCCTTGATCCAAATCACTGATCTAAAAATCCTCATTCATTTAGTACACAAACACAGGAGTTATAAACCAAGACTGATAAGCCATCAGGATAACACAATATTATTTTTAGTGAGGAATAAGTATTATTGCCATCTCACAGCAGGTACGCCAAGGTTTTCTACAGTTAAATCATTGCCCAAGATCTTGGAGGAAGCCAGTGACAGTGAGAGAATGAAAACAATGTTTTTTGTGTCACTAGAGCACACTGTCCTCCCAGATTCCTCATGTAATCTACGCTTTTTAACAGGAGATGATGTGCTAAATCTTAGTCTAGTGAAAAGAAAAAAAAATAAAAACAATCCAAGGACCTTTCCTTACTGCAAGATAAATCAGGACAGAAAGGTGCTGAGGTCTGCAGTRTTCAGAACTCAGGTACCACTCTTGTAAGTGAACCCCCTTTCTCAGAACCAGTGCCTCATCCAGCTGGGCTTGCCCCTCCACAGCAGCCACAAAGGAATACTCTGCTTTCATCCAAAATAGCATTTCCTTTGTGTGTGACTTATTAGTGGGAAACTGCAGCCCACAGCAAAAAATAGGAGCTTGGCTTCTACTAAGCACTCTCCTGCAGTAGCAGTAGCAAAGCTGCAGCTTTTTCAGTTATAAGTAGATTTGATTTTGACTTAAGAATCAGACACAAGAGTATCATATCTTATTGCAGTACAGCGGGTAACAGTACCTAAGTCTCTGTTTCGCAGGACACTTAATAATACAYCAAACATTTGCAAGATTCCATCAAAATTAAAGCAAAACTACAGTGGGAGGAACTGAACCCTGGACTTTTAGAAAGAACAAGTCGGAGTTTTTAACTGGGGTGTCAACTTCTGCCTAAATGCTATTCATTTTCACAGATACTCATACAGTTAAAATATATGGCATAATATGTTAGCAAATAACTTCAGCAGAACAAATTGTTCCAATTTCAAAAAATAAAAAGTATCACATTCAAAAAAAAAATTAACTTAGAGAACTATAAGATCAACCATGAGAAAAGAACTGCAGTGAAACTAGATAATAAAGTTGCTGTGATATATGAACTTATAAGAGAGGATATTTTTACCATTTGCCAAAAGGCTATTGAGAAATTGTACAGAAACAGTGAAAGAATTTCTGTATTTGTAAAAAAAAAAATACAGCAGAAAGGAACAGTGAGAGTAATAGAGATGCAATTGTTTTACTTATGAAGGAGAGTTAGAAAAACCAGTCTAACTGATCAGATCCTTCAAGCAAGGTATGCTTCTCAAAGGTATAAAGGGAGCTGATCCCTTCTTACTGACCAGTCTGGAGGTCAGGGACGATGAGCAACCAGTGAGCAACCAGAGATGAGCAACCTTTCCATGATAAAACTTGTGGATTTCCTCGATACAAATGCTATGTTATTGAGCTGTTGTGACATCTCAGGATGCATGGGATTCACCACCCAGACTCAGAACTTCAGAATTGCCAATACTTGCATGGAGATGGTAAAGGATGTTAGGAGCTTGAGACAACATCATCAGGTCTCACCAGTCTGGTAGTGCAATGATRTCCTCATATTGCTCCATAATGGTTTTCTACCAATGCACCATCACACAGATATTTTCCTGTCCCTCTGTTCCATAAAAGGGATGGTAGCATAGGGATAATCCCAGTCTCTTCCACAGCAAGCCCTTGTGCAAAAATGTTATCTAGTTCACTTGGTGTCTATGTAAGAGATTCTTTGAGATATTTTACATTTCCCATCTTTTTCTTATGACCCTCTCCTTTGCTTCTAATATAGCCTCAGGAAAAATAATTCCTTCCTGACTCCTTTTCTAATTTTTCTATTTGAGAAATAGGCCTTCTCAGATATTCTCAGATATTCTATGTTTTATAGAATCTAAAAGAAAAAATTGTTTGTCTTCAGTCCTTGAGTAGTTACCCCATGCAGGTGCTTATCCTTTCTGTCAAAAAAAAAGATATTGTTACCAAACAATATCTTTTACACTTGTTTCAACTCCATGTTTGCAATTTGCATCCCTAGGTTTATCACTCTGAACTCATTCATGCTAATGATTTAGACAAAATAACCTACCGTCCTCCCCTATCTTCTTCAGATATCTCTCTCTTAAGCAGATAGGCAATAAACTGTCGAACTGTAAACTATTTTTTTTAAAAAAAAAGAGAGGATATATTCCTCTTGTTGTTTTCCTCTAATAATCAAGCCTTACTATTTAGTAATGTAGACACAATACACTCACTATTAATTTCCATTTTAGCACAATCGTAACTTCACAATATACTCTAGGGCACAGGCTCTATGCTTTTCAAAACTGACTTTCCAGGGCTTATCAAATAAGTGTCTCTGATAGTCCAACTGTGTATCCCTAATTTCGCTTAGTATGAATAACTGTTTGGTGAAGCCACACCTATACATAGCACTTTTCTCACTGCCTTCTCTGACTCATACTAACATAACTATTGAAATTACCATACCTGGTATAAAGCCATAGCTCTGCATTCCTCCCTTTCTCTAATACTACCTTCCTCAGAAATGATGCATCTCTCAGAACATTTTCTAAAGGGTAATATCACAGGGCTAGATACCACAGCATGTGCTCTCTACCTTTAGCACTTCTGCATAGCTGTGATCCAGCTGTAAGAGCTACCAGTCCTCATTTTCATTACAATCCTTTATTTATCTCTGATTGCATGGAATTATCAAAATTATCTAAATTCATATCCCAGGGCTGAGCAGTGCAACAGCTCAGGTTTTTGATTAAGACTTTTTCATTCTAATTTTTAATGTAATTTTTATAAAACACATTTCAGATTTCCTCTATGACTTCATGTACTTTATGTGCACCATTCTTTCAATGATAATTCTTAAACTCCAAGAAAAGTGATATTCTATTCTAGCGGGATATTCTATTCTATTCTATTCTAGCGGGTCTGTATTTAGTGGAGGAACAAATATAACAGACAGAAAAGGTTGATTAAAAAGAAAACAGTACAGGGTAGATTTTCCCCTACAGTGTATTTACCTCGTAAATACAAAATGCTTTGTCTAGTATTTAGTATTTGTCTAGTATTGTTTTCTTCAAATCCAGAATGACCCCATCTATTTGAAGAAGGTATTCTTCAATTTCAGAAACACCACAAAGTTCATGCTTTTGAATTTATGTCTTTGGTTTCTAGAAATTCCAATCATCACATGAGGTTTGGCAGGTTTTAGGAAATTCTAGTTACAACTGACAGGAGAAYTGAAGTCATTTAGTCTCTGATGAAAAATGAGGAAGTTTAAATCACAAGTTTTAATACCACATGGGGAAATCTCCAGATATACTCAATTTGACATCTTAGTAAAAGAGAATAAGGCATTGTAATGTAAAAYGAAGCACTTGAAAGAAGGTCAGCACTGCTAAATTTCAATTAAACTTGTGCTTCGGAAAGGTTGAGGTCAAGGCCTTCCATATCATCTTTTGATGCTGAAATGAAAGTCCATAGTGAAGTTTGATCTTAGAAAAGAAATARCTGGTCATTGTCTTGTAACACATGAGTGATATCAAAGATTAAAAAATAATAAAGAGTCTGATTCACTATTGATTTTTCACCTTTTTGGCCATATTATGAGCTGGTGCAAATCAGCTTATCCCATTGTTGTCAGTGGAATTATATCATCTTGTTGAAGCTAGGTGATGAGCCATGACTTGCATTGGTGAAAAGTGGGTATAAAATATTACTAGAAATTAAAACAAATGGAAGTGCAGCACCTATCTTTCCAYCAAAATTAGAGAGAACATTTCCTTCTTTCTGCCTTGAGGACAAAATGGCCCTTTTCACCTCTGTGACCTTTCCATCAGTGTRACAAGCGTTCTCTTCTCAGTTACAGTCTATTTAATAATCACAACAGTCATTAGAATAGATTGTTTTTCCACAGCTATTTTCTTGARAAAGAGATTTGACCATAGAGGATATGAGGGCTGTACTTGTCTTGCTTGGCAGTGCTTAGCACAGCAAATGCTGTAGCAGAATCTGATCTGCCACCAAGATCCCCCATTTCCCTTTACTAGCAGTGCATTCYATATCCCTGTGTCTAATTATGGTTCATGCAAATTGGTAGAAAATCTGTCTTCACCCTTCATCATATAATGCTAAAAAAYTGTACTTATAATTCTAGATAGTATTTTGCAGTTAATTCCCTGCAAAAAAAAAATACAATGAAAACAATGCACATGTAAATAAATAATTTCAAAATTAGCTTACCATTCTTTCGTATCTGACCTTCAGATTGTGCYAGTTGGATTTCTTACACATATCCACACACACACATACACACACCACAAATATAAAAATTGCCTTCTTGCTTCATACAGTTTATAAGTGTTTTACTGCATACTTTTAGCRGGTGCTAAGACACTAAAAATCAGAATATCAAATGATTTTTTTTTTCTCAATCAAAACCTACCCTAGAACTAGCTAACAAGTTGAGACACTGTAGGCACAGATAAATACATATTATGACACCTTATGAAAATGTGCGAAGAGAAACAAATTAAGGAACTTCAATTGGAAGATATTTCTCCACTGGAGGGAAAACTTTTTCAACAAAATGAAAGACTATGGAGCATTGTTATATTAAGGTCATAGGTTTATGAGAAGATTACTCTATTGATAGTCTTTTTTTTTTCCTATTTAGAAGAGTTTGAATGAAAAATTGTACAGTCACCAAAATTTCTTCTTTAGATAATATTTCTTTTCTTCACAAAATTGAAAATTCCAAGGTAAAAAAAATAAATTGCACATAAGAACTATGTTTTGGGAGGTTTTTTTAAGAGAAAAGCTGGGTCTAGTATTTCAATAACCAAAAGTCTATATGCTGGCAGAAATTCTCCAACATCACAGTTTTCCATAGGAAAAGTTAGGTCTAGGAAAACACCTCTCTGAGATTGGCGTTTCCAAATCTGGTCTACCAAAGAGAATTATAACCATTCATTGTAATCAGAGACTGTTACCACRACATGCTATATCATGACCTGCAATGTAATGCTTTATACCAGGATGTAGGAAAAGATAGACTTGATAGACATTTTTAATCTGTTAATAACAAATTAGGTGGACATCTGAATTATTCATCTGCAATGCCTGCATGTATTTAAGTTAAAAGTAGTTAGAYACCATGTAAGTTTTAAACTTGCTACAAGTAAGCTTTTTGCCTTGGTCTGTAACTAATGTCAGAGAAATGAAGCAATAAAACTCCACTAAAAGCGAGAAACCCTTGAATTTCATGATTGTTTGCAATGCTTACAATGCAGTAAGTATACCAGACTCAGARGCAATGATTTACCAGACTTCATTAAAGAAAGTTAAGAAAAAATAAAAAAGCAACAAAGCAGTGTTTCACTGTTGCTTGTTTATCCTGCTAACTTGCATGTAATTACTTTATGTATAGATGCACCAGTGATAATATATCGCTTTCAATAAAGTTGTACAGGTTGCTATTTACTGTATTAATTCATGCTGATATATACAGAAAATATAATGGATTTAAGGACAGCCAAATGTCTCCTTAATAAAACCAACTGATTGCAGTTTGAGTCAATATATTGTTATATTGATGAGTTCATTAAGAATGGAACATTCTATTTAAAAAACAATAAATGAATCTTCATCCTGGGATTAAAAGTCATCTTGGCTAGAGCAGCTCAGAAGTAGAATCAATACTGCCTCTGTTTGTGTATATCTTCCACAGTAGTCACTCTCTTCCTTCCTCTCATGAGTGTCTGAACAGTGAAGTCATCCACACGAGTTCTACTAATCAGATTCAAGTGATCTCATTCGTGATCTTTTCTAAGATTGTGAGATTCATCTCAACCTAAAATCAAAATCACCTGACATAAACTAACCATCTACATGACCTCTAATGGAGAAGAACAGAAATCTCCAGAGGATACATCATTCGTCTTACATTAGCACACAGCTCAGGAGCAGTTAACTTGCCATTTCAGGTCTTCCAGCTTTCTCATTTGATCACAAATTACTAGGCATTTAGTAGGGTGGCTATGGTTGGGTGATATTATTCTCCTAAAATGGAGCATAATCTTTCCTTTTCTATTTGCTAGCTGCATTATTGTGGAGAGGCATTTTGGGAACATCAGTTGAAACACAAGGTGTTGAAGTTGGATATATAGAAAACTTAATCATTTGTGAGGACAATCATAYAGAAGAATGGACTGCCCAAAGGTGTTATGCACTTTCCAATCTTGGAGGTTTKCAGAATCTGACAGGATAAAATCTTGAGAAATCTGGTCTGGTATCAYAGCTAATCCTGCTGACAACTGGGCTAGGGAACCTTTTTAAGTTTCCTAACAGGAACACAAGAATTATCCCATGATTCTAGAACATTCACTCATTATTTTGGGGCTGAACTGCCTCCTCTGATGGCCATTTGTGGGGTTCAGAGCKATCATGAACCTCATTCAACCAAGCTGGAGTTTTGCCTTTAATTTCTGTGTTAAACTACCCAGGATTTTAAATCATCCCTCGGGATGTGACTGTTGAGTACCTACTGAAGAGGGACATGACTTCATTTGGATTTTGGACTTATTAACAAAATAGTGATGAATCACAAATACTAGCTTTTGCTTAGTTTCCAGCTCAGTTTATCTTTCACCAAGTATTCTACTCTTCCTGTTCTCTGATGGGGCATGCAAGAAATACAGACCTATGAAAATAAATTATAGTTTCCACCAACACATGTCAATTTTTAGAAAAATCTTTACTTTGCTCATTTTACCCTATGTGCAAGATTCTACTTGACTGTCAACAGCTAGGATAGAGAACATCACAGAAGAGGGCAGAAGGCAATCATACTGCTTACACTGCATTAATGAACCTGGTGGCTTAGGAACCCTAAAGTGCTAAGGCAGAATTTCAGACTGAACAACTRAAAAGGAAAGACTGACATGTACAGTGTAGGTCTACAGGAATGATGCTATAGACCCTCAAGTGGTTTCAGTATGTGCATAACCATGCTATCACCTTCATCAGGGATTGCTCCAGGGTGGACTATCCCGCCTCTCTGCAGCATAGCACAGCATTTCTTTGGGAAACAGGACTTGGAGCTAGCAGCAGGGAGCCGCCTCAGCCCTTTGGATCACAGTCAACAAATGTGCATGCWTGAAAAAGCAGAGGAACTTGAAAGAAGATACTAGGATCTAAGAGGTAAAATCTGTTTAGCAAGATTAAAAAACGATTAGGCATTTATGTGACTAAGAATATGCCTTATAATTACACTAACTAGACTAAAAATTATAGGGCCAACAGGCTTTATTTCAGACATAAAATGATCGCCAGCTGGGGACAGACAGAGATTTCATCTCACRGTATAATATTACACAATCAGGTGCATTATGTGGGTATTTTACCTTCCTGTGAAACATCTGGCATGAGCTACTGTCAGAGACAGGATGCCAGACTAGATGGACCATTTATCTGTTCCGGTGCAGTAATTCTTATGTTACTTTAGCTTACAGTCGTAACTGACTGCTAGAGAATATCTGTGAAATTGGAGGGAATAGAGGAGAGATGTTATTTCTAATTGAAGAACTTGCTATCTCTCACCACCTGTTGTTTGTACATAAGATGATAGGGTTCCAATCACAAGATTAATGCCCAATTTAGACTGGAAAATTATCAGCAAATCTGTCTAATTCTCTTATTTTAAACCCTTTCATAATCTTCGGAAATATTTTACAGTGCCAAGAACAATTTCAAAAATAAATCACAAGACTCTCTCTCTCTCTCACACACACACACGAAAACTTCAAAAGGCTGCATCTGTCATTTGCTTATTCAAAATTTTCCTTGCAGATTCTTCGCTGAATAACTTTGGTTATGTAATTGCTGTAAAATTCATGGGGGTCTGATTGGATGAGTTTCTTATTTTTGTTTTATGTGACAGAAACACACACAATTGATGTGCTGAATAAAAGTATAGAGGTAAAAATCTGGGTCCTTCACTTATCTTCTCCAACATCATACTTTGCTTTTTGCTAATTGCTGTCTTTTTTTTTTCCTCCTTGCTGGTTTCCTACACTATTGGCAAGGAGTTGCTCAGAAAGGATGGTTTCCCACCAAGAAAGTCATACAGAAATTGTTTATTTTCTTTTAGAAAATAACAACCCGAACACCTGCCAAATGAAAGTTCAAGAAATTCCATAGCTATTATCTCCTCTTCCATAAATATATAGCTTAAAACCAATMTTTCCATCAAAAAAAATCTCACATGAAATTTCAAATGCCTTAATGAATACTTGCTCTGATAGCATTTGACATCAACTTGTAATGCACATCATGGATCAGGAGTAGAGCCCTGACTCTCATTCAATCAACCGTTCTCTGCTAAAAATAACAAAGTGTTTCCACAAGCTTGGTTCAGGCTGAGCCAAGAGATCACACACCTGTGGAAGTACTGTTACTCTCTAACTAACTTCCTGGATGCTACTACAGATAAACAGTACTATAAGTAAGCACTCCGATGCTCAGCTTTAGCCATTTAGAAGTTARGCTAAACAAGTCATCTATGTTTCTTTATCAGTGGAACAAAGCACTTCCAGAGGGAAAATAACACTGCCTCTGCTAAATTATTTAAAATAGCGAAAATATCTAAAATGTATGTGCTGTTCCACTCTGTAGTTACTCTAACGGAGCTTAGACATCTATTTTAGACTGGACACTTTGTGCTCAATTCWGCTGAACCACCTATAGGACTCAAATGAATATATAAGAACCAACTTACAGGTCAAACAAATGGTTCATCCAGTCTGGTATTTTGTCTTCAACAGTGGCAGGAGCACATATGGTTCAGGAAAAAGTTGCAATGACTCTATTTGTTTGAGACTTCCACACCAGGCTTATAAATCTGGCTAGACTTATGGTAGAATTTATGGGATGCCCTTCTGGACAGGTAACTAGAGGTTGGCCATGACAGTTTGGACATCTAAAAATGACAACATATCCTTGCATTGGAAGACTCAGTTAAAATCCTAATTTTTAGATAGCAATTATTAAATATGATGAATCCATCCCTGTAATATTAACACTTCAACACCAGTATGTTCTATGCTATAGTTATGTTTGGCTGGAATATGCAATTCAATGCTTACACTTTTTCTCCCTTTTTAGCAAAAAAAAAAATTATGAGTGCTTGTTGGAATCATTTCTTTCACATCAAAAGTTTGCCAGTAAAATAAGCACTTTCTCCAGCTTTCTTGAAAGAGTAGAATGAACTTCTCTGACAACAACAGATTCTATTTTCCTTTATGTTATCCAGCACATCTTAGCCTGGGAACAAAGACAGTAAGTTATTTTGCAAAGCTCTCTCCCCGCAATTTTTTTCCAGACTTTATGATTTAGTGTTTTATAAAAGTGGATAGGTATAAAAATGTCAGTTTTCTATTATTTTATTTCTTTTTTTTTTCTCCCTTTTAGTGACACCTTCAACCTTAGGTTTTCCATTTTTTCTCCAAATTAAAAAAAAAAAWAAATAAAATTGAGAGAAATTCATCTCATGTCACTTTTTTTTTTTTTTAACCAGCACATTCCTTGAGCAGAATGAATTTGGATATTTTCCTCAAAATGAGAAGGAAACCCCATTCTTTTCAGATACTTACCAGTTTAAGAGACAAATGTGGAAAAAAAAAAAAAAAACTTTGGACACAGAACTCCTGAAGCAAGACACCAGTCAGTCATAGGTGGGATTCTAAGCTTCTTCTCTCTAAAATAACTCACACAACATTCCACTTGTGTGCCATCTCTACCCCCTTTCTACTACACATTTGGTAAGTGCAGAGAGCAAAGCTGCAAAAAGATTTGGTCCTTATTTTTTATCAAATGACTATAAAGTCATGATGGCCAAGTGAAAACTTACCATTCTATTTCATCAGAACATTTTGGTCTAACAATTTTTTGTTGAATATATTTACATAATCAGTGCATTCCCTAAATATATTATTTCATGAATATTATTATTTTGTCACCATTTTCTGACAGAAAAATTCTATCAGCTCTAATTATAGGTAATTATTGTTCATACTAACTGCAACGCTAAATTGCCTATTTTAATAACTTGACCTGGCATGTTAATAACACCTTCAGACAGCCAATTTATGACAGCAAATATACTTTTTCTTGATTTAAAATCCACTCCAAAATGTTGCATTTGTATTTTTAAACATAAGAAAAAAAAAAAGTCTCTCTTATCCAAAAAATCATTTAAAAAATTATTAAGGATTGAGAGTGAATTATTTCATTATTACATTTTCAMTTATTTACTCAATTTGCTGAGCAGAATAAATAATCTGCAAGAATATTCCACAAGAAAAGCTTACCAAATCAATCTTTGAGAGAAAATGAATAAAACACTCAGTAGAAGTTCTCCCATTTTGGAGAGGGATGAGAAATATTTCAGGTCTCATGACTGAAAAATCATTTCTGAGTATGCTCAGGTAAAGACCTGAGGATACTTTTTTACAGTAAAAAATCATATGCTTTCATTTAGCTTATCAACAAGCTCAGGACAGGATGTTGCTTTCTCGGTACCGTTGGAAGAATGCGCAAGAGATTGTTAAAACACTTTAATATCATTTAATATTTAGAAGAGGAAAAACAGTATTGCCAAACCATGCAAAGTTCTGAAAACACTTAAAGAAGCGTATCATGAAGTGGCATAAAATTTTGAAATCRACAGAACTGTTATTTCCATTCGCTGAGCTAAGAACTCAAGACCCATATGTTACTTAAATCCCACTAAACATTTCTTGTTTAGAGTCTTAATAACACAGAAGCCCATGTAAGTCCCTCTCTAAATGGAATTTTATTATCTATTACACGTTCCTTTTACAGACTCATGAAAATGAATGCATCCAGACACATTTCAACTATTATAATCTTTTTTATATATTAATGTATAAATATATAGAGGTATGCATCCAAAAATTAAAAAAAAAAGGTATGAATGATGTTAATATTACTTATTACCTTACTCATATATATTCTACTGCATTTGCAGAACTCCCTTTTCACCACAAGATTGGCCAGGGTATTGGAAGACCATCAGATCCATCAGATAACTAATCAGATAACTATAATTACCTAATTTGGTCTTTTATTTTAATTTTAATACTTAAAAAACACCCTGCTTTCTATTAGAACAGTACCATATCTTGGAACTGCATCTCCTGCAAATTGGGTCGTCTCAAGACAGCCATCATTCTTGCATTTGGGGAATTTCAGTAGGGCTTTTTGCTGATTTTGCAGCTCTTTCCCCACTGCTTGCGGCAGGTTCCTCCCTGCCGAGCCCTGCACCTGCCTTCCCAATCATCCGGTTACTGCTGCTTTGGACATTGGAGTCAAGGGTCACGTAAGAAGTTTGTTGCCCCCACAATGCACAACTCACAACACGACACACTTCCCCAGGAAGACCGGGCTCTTTAGCTACATTAGGACAGGAAATAGCTGGAGCTCTCATCCAATTTAAAAGCAACTAATGAACAGCTATCAAGTGGCAGTGACTTCCTGTCATTGGCAATTTTGATTCAAACAAATGAACTAACAGAGAACAGGTCTATTTGTCACTGTCAGTCATTTAAGGTTAAGAAATCACTTTTTTTAAGGCTGTCTGGAGTAGCAGTTCTCATTTTGATCTCTGATAAATGGAAATGAGCAGCAATTGCACTGGTGCCCCTGGCACACCAGTACAAAGCCACGGCGGCAGTATGTGTGAATTGGCACATGCTGCTACTGTYTGCCAACCCGAACAGCTAGCAAATAGACAACACAAATGCACAAACAGTTGGAAGCTGGTGTGCTTCTAGTGGGGTAACTCGAAGAATTTTTTATATGCCCTTTGAGGTGCTGTGTCCCCTTAGAGGCAACTGATGTGCTAGAAAAATTTGTGTCTGCTCAGTCAATAATATGTTCCTTACAAAAGCAGGGGAGAAAACAATTCTCTGCCCAGTATAGACACTGAAACGCACATGCTCTCTGCTGTGTTTGACTTACAAGAATATTAACTAATAAATATACCAGGTTTTCCAACCTGAAAAGTCAAAGACCAGCTGCAGCACAGGTGAGTGGTATGTGTTTGTACATTAGAAAAGCTTCCAATTCTTTTGGGCCACTGACAGAGCAATTAACTTGTTTCATTACTTCATTCCCGTTAGGGATGTGTGTATTCTTTCCTGAGACACAATGTGGAACCCTCCATACAATTTAAATGGCATTTAGGAAGCACTTTCTAAGTAGAAAAAAAAAAATGTTTCTGCCTCAAAAAGCAAGCAGGCAAATACGGCAATTTCTTACTCAACAGTTCTACTTACTGAATATAGTTGGAGTCATCTGCTTACTTCAGTAACTAAATTTTTTTTTATTGCTTTTTGTTCCTGTTATCCTGCTGCTCCAATGCAGTTAAGAGAGATGGCTCTGAATCCTGCTCCATTTTGTGCAACATAAACAGAATTTATGCTGCAATTACAAAGTCAGATTCTGCCTGCAGTTATACCTTGTAACTCCCATGAAGAAAACAAGCCGAGTGCAGCTGAAGACAGAGTGTGGCCTCTGCAATCCTTTTTGCCAACAGCAAATGGGAACCAAAGAGAACCGAGCTTGACTTTCAGATCCAAGGTTGAGCTTATCTTGGTAGCCTTGCTAGAGTGTAGAGGTGGATGCTTTACAATATGCAACGACGGCAGGTGTGTAGGCAGGGATGGCATCACACGGAGCTTTGTAGGGTAGGAATTTACTGCAGAAGAGAAAGGTTCGAATTCTCTAAAAAGGGCTTTTCAAGAAGTGCATGAATGTTTCCAACTGATAAATGAGAGCCTTACAGCTACATCTATTCTCCRTTCTGAAAATATAACCTATACTTTTCTACTAGGAATGGCAGCTATTTTGGTTTATCTCTGACTGTGAAAAAAATATAATTTAGGGTTTGTCAGCACGGGAAAATTGCCAAGAATATATATCACAAAATAAACTGTCCTAAAATATTTTTGCAAATTTGAAGCTATTATTTATTCTCTAGAATCAAGAGCATAAACTAGATCTAGCTACTTTAGCAAGTCACTTTCAAAGTAATTACCACAGTCCTAAAAGACACTTTCATTTGTAATTAGAGATTCCTAATTGTCCTGTATAACCTAAAAGTTTACCTTGGATATCTCAATGTGTTGACTGGTAATGCTAGTTCTTCAGTTARTTAACACAGAGAAGCATCCCTCTATCAGCACTCTTGGTCTGAGACTGTTTCCAGAGACCCTTGTTTTTTCCGTTCACTGTAAAGAAGATCTCCATGATAAATGCCTCAGGGCATTAAGTGAGGTGAAATAAAACTGGGCTAGGGCATTCCACATCTTTTAGCTATAGCTTCCAGCTGCTCTAGAAAGGCCTATTTCATAGTTCCTGAAAGACGAAGCCTTTGGCTGAAGATGTGCTTCCGCACTCATCCTAAGCTGTTTGATATGCGTGTCATGGCCCTAGCAAGTTGTGCTTCTCTCTGTTCCATTCCTAGATGCACGCTCCCTCCTACAAGCTACTAATCAGGACACTATGCACTTGATSGCTCAGGGGGATGATCTGGCTGTACAATGATCCTACAGACAATTAAAAAACTCATTTCAGTTGGATCAGATCCCTACGCACACTATTTGAACCAGAGATGGAGCTGGTACAAAGAAGGAAGGTGGATCATGCTGCCATATGTGGAGTGCAAGGCTACCTTCCTGGGTGCCAGCCAGACTTGAATTGGCTCAAGGCAATAGTTAACCTGTCTCTAAAAGCTCTGGATGAGAGCCATGCCAAAAAGTCAAGATATTAATAATGCTCAGTGTGTCCTTACTAGCTCCTTCTTTACATATAAAGCCTTTAACTTAAATGATCATTTTGGCTGATGCAAAGAGCTTTGGGAGCATGTCTTGTGCAGTAGGACGAATAAGAACTTTTAAAACATGAGATGGCTCCTACTTASAAAGCACATGTCTGGTGGAGCATCTCAGGAAAAGAAAAATAAAACAGAAACAGGCTCAAAAACACAAAACTGAAGAATGAATTCTATTTTCTCTCATGCATGCATGARGAATTTTCATAGCTGACTGCTGGACTGTTGCCTTGCTTTCAGTACCTAACAGGGTTAAATAACCGAAATGCCACCTTCCCCCACAGCCTGCTACACAGGTGAATTAACTTCAGGCTCCACAAGTCAGTACAAATGGATTGCAATGACTCTATTCAGTCAGAAAATTATTCAGGGAAATATAAAYACAAAAGGATGAACTACCCGAGCTTCCTTCTTGAAGCATGTGTCACCAAAAGGTCTCCCAGTGCCCTGCTCCGCGGTCCCTGGACAAGCATGTGCGCGTGCAACTCACCCGGAAAGCAGAAAGAAGAGTTGGATTAATTCCTGCTTACACTGTCCACACACATCCTGCAAAATATCTGCTCCAGAAAGCAGCATTTCTCCAAACCAGCTGAAATCTTGGCAGTCAGACTRAGTAACCAATTCACATCTGCTCCACATCTGTGTGCACACAGAGTGACACTGAAAAAGTCACCCATATGAGTTCCCCCATATGACATCTTTCAAGGACACCATTGGGCTGGTTCCAGGTTTTTCCCCATCTTTGTGAAGCAGCTTTAGCAATTTTTTAATCATAATTCAAAATGCATAATTGAGAAATAAATCTATAGTCTAGATATAATTCATAAGTATTTTAACTAAAGAAAATCAGTTTTATTAGTCAAGCTTTTTTGTTTGTTTATTTGATTGTCRTCTCAAGACCTTCTGAAGTGATTCAATACTGCATCTCTTCTAGAATGCTCTAGGTGCTGGTGAGACTTCTCATAGCCCAGGATGAAGCCCTTGGGAAGGTTCTCATAAAMTTTGAAATAGATGGGTAACTTTTGAGGAATACAGAAACTGTAATAAGGAGTTGATCCAAATGAATTTCAGTAAATTATTCAAACAGTATCAACAATCTGAACATKAATCCCTCCTTCCAAAGGTCTCCAGGTCTTTCTCCTTTGCTAATTTCAAGACTCTGCCTCTATGGCTTTTCACACTAAGTTCTTCCTCTCTTTTCCTCTTCCTGTCTTCTTCCATCTTGCTCCTACATCTTTTCTTTTTTTCTTCCACCTCTTTCTCAGCTGACATGTTTCAACGGCTGTTTTTTGCATTTTGCCTGCTGGTGTTTTCCCCTTTCCCCCTGTTTCCACCTCAATAACCCAATGCCTCTGTGCCCCTACAGAGCACACCATAAAGCACGTCTAACATCTTCTTCTTAACACTTTGCAACCTAAATCTCCTCTGSTCAAGGCCCCAGTTTCCCCCCTTCCACTTCCTGCAGATTCCTACTTCTCTATTTTCCTCCTTCCCTCGCTTATTTCTACAACACTACACCTGATATGAATTTCATACCATAATGTTGCTCACCAGRGACCCTCACAGGAGCAAGGGAGACGTCAAGGCGCTCAAAGATYCAGGACAGCCAGAGCTTGACATTGTTCTTCATTTCCCCTCTCCCAGCACAAAGCCGTGCTCAATGGCACCTGTTAGTCCTCTGCATTTTTAATAGTTCTGTCTAATCCTCAGATTTTATACTACAAGCTCCCCAGTGCCACTTGGTGCCACTTTAAAAAAAAAAAAAAGATGAAAAGTATGATTTTTTGCTCTTTGGGGAAAACTTTGTCTGTAAAACAGATCTGGTGTCACTGCTGCAACACAAGCTGTGCTGACAGTTTCATACCCACGAATTAACACGCAGGTCTGCCAAGGAGAAGGAGCCGTGTAATTGGTGGGGTCCTGTGGTTCGACTGTTTGGCAGTGTCAAGGCGCTCTGGAGGCACCTATTGTATTTGTCAGYGCTCCCCGCGGATAGCGCGGCGACATCATTTCAATTTGACAGAACACGACAGTGAACACGAAATCAATGCCAGATGTGGCCAGACATTACTGAACTCCTTACACTGCTTTAGAGGGGCAGGGGAAATAAAAGGACTTTTTTTTTTTCTTTCCCTGTTTTGTTCTTTTGAAGTGACATGACCTTGTCAGTAGCTCAACCTGAAATCGTTTAGGTCAGTCTCTGAACATGCAGAGGAAGGATACACAAATTTTTGCACCTTCTGATCTCAAGCTACTTACATTGCTCATCTGCTTGTGTTTGTTATGAGGCCATTGCTGCTGTACTCAAATAAACATCAAAAATCCTGCATAAAGCTACTGAGGAAGGTGGGAAAGTAAAGCTATAAAAAAGAAAATATGGAGATCCGACCCAAAATACTCAGCCATTTGCAGAGGCAGAAAGACCAAGTGGCAATTGCCTAGTTTAGGGATACTGGCCTGGAGATAGATTTTTAGAAAACCTCACACTCCTTTTATAGAAATCCAACTTTTTTAAGGAGCCTCCACTTAGGTAGCTGAAAATTGAGGCAATTGAAATCACCAGGTTCTAATTAAAATCCCCTCTGTGATTGCCTTTTCCTCTACATAAAACAAATATGTGTTTCCCAGAGATAAAACTTACATCCATTAATTTTTCTGTGGGGGAGGTAATTTGGCCCAATATTTCTAAGCACATTTTACACTGGTTTGCAAATACTTTTTATCTGCTGAACAAAAGCAGACTATTTCTGAAATAGCTCTTTGCACAACTACTTTGACTGTGTTTTGCTTTCTTTGATCATTTTGTTGCTATGCTATTGATTTCTGCATTAAAATGGAGATACAATTCCCAACAACATACATGCTTAAAAGTACATAAATCTTTTCCATTTGGTAATTAGTTCCCCCTTTTCTGACTCCATTTAATGAAATCTCAAGGGCCAATTGCCACAATCTTTTTCCAGGCAAAACTCCCATTAATCCTTATATGTTGTTATGTTGTCATAATAATCTGTTATGAAAATAGCAGTCATATCAGGTTGTTGTTTCCTAACATTGTTATGTGGAACAGGAAAGAGAAAGGCATGGCTTTATATAYGGGGRRAAAAAAAAGAAAAAGCTTTTATTGTAAACCAAAACCATTCATAATAATTAGCTATATCTGGGAAACATTCATGATTACCAAAAGTAAATTGATTATTTTWAATTAATGTCTTTGTTTTACCTTAGTATTATTCAGATTTCCGAAGAGACATTTTCATGTATTTATTTTCTTCCATAGGACTGTCTCTCTTCTCCTCCTTTCCATGCCCAACAATTCCTATTATTTTACTTGTCAACTTGATCAAAGTATGGCCTCCAATGATTTCACAACCTAAGCCCATTCATCTGAAATTCTAATAAAAGAGTTGAACCTTTTTATTGATAGAGTGGTATGAAATACAGAGAAACTGGGAAAGATCATCCCTTTCTGACTTTCTCTCCTCAACTGTCATAAGACGATATTGCTTACCCAGCCTTGTTTTGTGTCCTCTATAAAAAGAATCCCAATAGAAAATAACAGCAAGGATGGCTTTTCATTTCCTGAATACTAAGGTATTGTTCAGCACAGTTTTCCACAGATCCTATAAGATTATTCCAACTTTCATCTATGGTTTACCCATTGCATAAAGTCACATAGGTAATCCATAAAATGTCATAGACCATCACAGTGTATAGCATTGCAAATAAAAGACATGTCAGACTGGCTGCACATCTTCAAATTCAAACTGAAGGAAGGATTATCATGATTCCAGGCAACAAGAGGCAGCTTCAGGCAAGCCAGCTTCARATGGAAGCTCAGCAGCACAGATAGAAGTTTTAGGAGAGAGTGGGCCAAAGGAATAACAACAAATAACAGCCCTGTCAGAACTGGTGAAGAGCTTCCATCTAACTTCGCAACCRTTTTTTATCAGTATTCAAACACTGACAAACAAAAAGATTTCTTTAAATTTTCGGTATAGCAAAGAAATAACTCTAATTCACTTTAAATTGCAAATTAAAWGTGTTCATTTTCAAAAAGGAGGATGACCCAGAGAGTATCAGCTCTCTATACGATTATCTTGTGTAGTATTAAAACCAAAATGTCTGGCAGCAACCTTTAGTCTCCTTAGTATTACATCCATAATACTTAAAAGACTTTTAAACTCTTTTTAAGACAAAAAGACAGTTGAAATATTGCCTTCTAGAAAGGAAAACAGCTCTAAAAGTTGGATTTCTGGAGTTCAATCATTTTCATTTATCACTGAAAGAGACTGTATAAGGCACAAGAGCATCATTATACCAGAGGAAAGACAAAAATATAGAGCAAAACTGTTATAGCTGCATCAGCTACATTAGGGGACTTTTAATGACTTGAAAAGCAAACTAACAATGACTTGAAATCATAACAGCAATGGAAACACAGATATGACAAACAGCAGCACAGGCCTTCCTGTCTTCTATTTTCACCAGATAAGAAAAGATTATGAACAGACACTAAACTTATGYAAATGAGGTGACAGTAATACAAGCCAAAAGAAGAACAGGTTAGTGAACATTAAGATAAATTAGGTGTGCCTGAGTCAGCAGGAACTGATGCAATTCACCCTGGACTACTTATGAATATGGGCAATGTTGTCTCTGAGTTATTCATAATTACCTCAAAATGCATGAAAAGTAGGGGTGGTGCCAGAGGACTGTAAATTAGCTACCAGGGTATCTATTTGCATAAACAAGAGAGGATTATTAAACCAGCAATTCATAAGCACTCAGCACATCTGAAACAGATAATATGGAAATGCTAAAAAGAAATCAGGYACAACAAAATTAACAGCATTCAGTGGCTCAGTGGGCAAGGGGGGCAGAGGCAGTGATACTTCTAGGTCGTAGTAAAGCTTTGGACATTAATACCATACTAACTTATAAGCAAACATAGGAAAAGTGATCTAAATAAAATAAGCAAGGATCTCCTTGGAAAAAATTATATTCAGTGAGTCAGTAGTTCTCTACCAAACTGGAGAGCAGTGGGTGAATCCCCAGGCAACTGAGTCTGTCTCTGTAATTGATTCTTTCACTAATGACTTAGAAGTGTATGACAGTACTATAGAAGAAAAGTCCTCAGTTGGAAGAGTTGTGAGCAGCAGGGAAGACCAGACTAGTCTTGAAAAACACCTTGATAAATAAACATGCCCCAAAAGCAACAGGACTGAAATACAAAATTATTTCAAGAGAAAAAAAAGGATATGTGAAGTATTAACAGATTAGGATTTTACCCTTTTTCCTAAAAGATAGAAAAGAATATTGGTTCTGGGTGAGTAACAAGATGAAGAAATGTATTCTCTTGGAGGCCCTACGCTTTAAGTAGTCTTCAAAGACAAAAGAGCCCATTAGAGAAAAAWTGTGAGTCAATAATAGATCTAGTTGTAGTAAAAGAAGTAATCAGATTAATTTCTGTGAGGTAGATTTGGGCTAGATTTCAGGGGACCTTTAGGGAGATATTAGCTGACTAGAGGTAGGACAATTTGGCAAAATGGACATGTCTTGAAACTGCTTGGTCTGGCTCCAGTGGGGAAGAGAAACTTCAGTAAATCCTTTATAACCATGTATAGCAATATTTTTGTGAGTCTATTATTTAAAAATCAAAGTAACAGGTAAGGCTTTCATCTCAGATAACCTTCTTCCCTTTCCACTGAGCTGTAGAGAAAGTTTGTATGGCAACCTTTCTGTTAAGTGCCTTAGGTGTCTTATCCTTAGTAATGCAAATGAGAGCATTTKCAATTCTGCCCTTACCTTTCACTTGTACCTTTCACCTAAGTTSCTGTGGCAGTGTTCTTCCAAGGCCTCTACAGCAGTAACTTTTCCCTATTCTCATCGTCTTGCATCTTCAAAACGCAACACTGTCATTATATCAGAATCCTCATGGGAAGCAATGCATAAGAATTGCATCTTTTTCCTTCTTTTCATTCACCCTTTCTTGTAGACACAACAAAACAAAAAGAAACATAATCTTTCAGGCATAACCTAGAAAAACAGAAACTTCTGCTCTTAATGATGATCCTTATCCATAGCTGCTTCAGAAAATATAGGCATGGCAAATGTCAAATCAGGCCTTCTGAAACTCAAGAAACTTGTTTCAATGTTGGCCAATTCAGACATGTCTTGCAGCTGGGGTCTGCTTTCTGCAGCATTGCAGGGTATGTCAAACACCTGTTTTAAAATACAAGAAGGAAAAAGAACAAAAGTGAGAGAAAAGACATTCTGAGGCTAGGAAGGAAGATGCAGATGAGGGAGCCAAGGTTCCCATTTCCAGAGCTGGTCTGTGTGGTGAGTATACACATGGTGGTTTCCTTCATAGCACAGTGACAGTTTGATACCAACACTATGATCTAATGGCTAACAGTCACAAATATAAATAAGGTTAGCTTCAGAGCACATCACAGTGTTGTAAGTGTTGTATGGGGAGCTCAAAAAGGGGACAAGGGATACAACCGGCCATTCTTTCGTTATACTGGTAGCTGGACCTTGCTTCTGCCACGACAGTATGTGCTCATGCTTTCCAGTCCTATGCTCTTGTTGAGCAGACAACATCTCAGCGTCATCTCTCAGTCAGGGATCTAGGCCTTTGTTGCTAGACTAGATCAGTGTTCTATGAGTGTTCTTTTTTCTTTTTCTTTTTTTTTTTTTTTTTAAATCTACTTTCATAAAAAAACTACAGAATGAACAGGGCTATATTTCCACTGTTTTGGATGATTTTAAATATAAGGCCTTTTCATAAGAGAGGATATAACTACAAGTGTTATTTACAGAAAATGACTGTTTCAAGAGGTATAATTATACTGGTTCTCTAAAAGACTGATGCTGGTAACAGCAGCTGCAAGTAATATTACAGCAAAAACCTTTTCTAGCGATTGCCAGCACTTAAGTAATTTATATTTGAAATTATTTGGAAGTCCARAATTTATATGTAGCTACTATAAAGTTTGCAGTAGCAAAGTGTACATTCATAAAGCAGTAGTCTGAGCTGTAGAATGACTAATAAAAATCACAGTTTCTTACTGAACATGATTTTCTGAGTGTGATAAAAGTTCTCTGATAAATTTAAACTGGATACGATGCATGATTAGTAAATCACATATTACAAACTACTGCACAAAGATTACAATTTACTAAAAATATTTGTGATGTATTTTTGTCTACTTAACAAATTAACTTTACAGTACTATAAAATGTAACAAATATTGCTTTGAAACACTGATATATTAAGCAAACCTTTTGYACCAGCACAGTTGGTTTCTCTTAAATCAATATCTGTAAAATAAGTATTCTAGAAAACAATGTGTCTTGTTTCTCTTGATCTAATTTAGGACAGACTTTTAAATTATTAATTCAAAGGATATTAAATTTTTTTTTCTATATATGAAAGAAATGACAGTGAAAACAGGCATGTCATGTTAAATGTAAGAATTAAAAATTGGCTGGGAATTGTGTCACACAAAACCACTGCTTTACTGCAATTTTCAGTAAGATTAATAATATTGGGATGAAAGAAAAAGAAGGTAMCTGAAGGCAAACATGCATTATCTCATAGAAGTGGGAAGGAAATTTCAGTGCCTAAAGTTTGACAATGAGATAATCTTCCAGGCCACAATTTTGAAAGAATTGGTTTCTGCAGCAAAAGTTGTTAAGAAAATTTATCAGCAGGATCAAAGAGGACTTTGGGGTCCCACCCTTACTCAGTTGATAATGCTTTGCTGTTGCAAAAAAAAGTCTCTCAATCTCAGTGCTATTCAGAAATTAATTCTGAATTAATTCAGAAATTATGAAACATCAAGTGTAGTTATTCAACTAAGCACAGTTATATTGTGCCCTATTGAGAGCCCCATACTACAGAAGATGCAGGCAATCTGGAGACTGTCCCAAGATTTGGTAAAAATACCTGTTAGGAGGCATTTAGAAAATGTGAYTTTCCTTTTCCAAGGAAAGGTTGAAAGAATCAGCTTGTTTTACTRCTAGGCAGGGAATGTAACATAGCTGAAATACGGTGTCAGTCTTCTACTATGTTAAAAAAAATATGAAAAAAAGGCAGTGATAAACTATTCTCTATGTCCATGGTAGGCTGGACGAAACATAAGCCTCAGAATTTACAGTGGGGTGTTTCAAGTTAGATAATAGGAAAAGCTTTCTACTTGTAAGGTTAGTTCATCATCTGAACAGCCAGTTCTGACTTCTGGCCACCTGAACATATTACACAACCATTTATCAGGCTCGGTCTAGGTGTATTTAATCCCATCTCAGCAGGRATGAATTAGAAGACCTCTTGAGCTCTCTTCTAATATTTATACAACTTTTATGATGTAAGCTGGGAGTAGTACAAAGACCAATAAACATAGTCTGTCTTATTCTTTTTTTTCCCTATTGTATGACATTTCATATAGCAAAAACAGATTATAGATTTATGCCAAAACTGCTGAACCAGTCAACAGTGCTCAGGGAAGGGGCTCAGGAACTTTAACAGTTTGTTTGATAGCCTGAATTTTACCACAGAAAGAACACAGCTATGATTTACAGAAACTCAGTAACTACAGTTTTCATTTAGTTAAAGGAAATACAGATCTCCTGTGAATTTTTCACATGCTCAGACAAACTGACCAACCCTTCCTCCGAGGAATCAACTGTAAGTTCTTTGACAGTAATATGACAGGTTGCCTATTTTAATGTCATTTTTGTGTTCTGCTAAAAGATTTGGCCATGTACTGGCAGAATTTCCTGGATATTAGGACATTAAGTAATGCAACTTTTATGTCTTCAGGACACTTTTATTGTCAGTAATTTTCAAGTATTTCTGTATGACATTCACTTCATATCTTGTAGTTACTTGCAGAGTATTTGCCAGGACTTGGAGTCAGGAACTAAAGAAGAGTTTAGTGCACCATTTATCTCCTTCAAAGAACCATTAGCTTTGTATTGGAGCTGTTACACCAGATAAGCAATACTCTGCTGTCAGAGAATCAATGTTTGTGTTGACAGCCTAAGGGTGTACTCACCGTTCTCCTTGGCAGGGCTGGCTAGTTCCCAAATTATATTTATATAGACTTCTTTCACTTGTTTGCTGTTCTCCAGTTGCCATTTATAGCTAAGAGTTCTTCACATGGTACCTTAGGTAATTGTCATTCATTGACCTAATGCCAAAGATATTCATTATGTGCTGTTTGACTTCAGCATCTGCTCTTAGTCACACAAGTGAGATACACCYACAAGCAGTGTTCAAGTGTTTTACATCAGTCACCTGTTACTTGCTTGAATTTCTGACGAGGATGAGTCAGATCTAGAAATTCAGTGCCATCCACCTGAATTTAACTTATGAGTAATAGAAGATACAGCACCACAGGAATAAAGTTTGAAAGATATTTGTAAAAGCAGCTTCYTCAGGGCATATTCCTGGGAGACTGAACTGGTTATGAGGATAAAAACAGAGCTGGACATGCTGTTCAGTACCACTGTGGCCATAGTAATGGACAGTAATGTTTTAYGATGTTTGACCTACGTCTGCCAGGTAGCTTTATTGGTGGAGAGAATAATCTGATGTGTTTTAAACCTTGTTTCTCCAAAGAAGAGTCACGTGTATGCCAAGGATTAAGTAGGGAAAGCCTGTTTAAAATTTGAATCAAATTCAATGAGTTTAATTTCCATTCCAGAAAGTCTTAACATTCACTGTCTCCCTCTCTATAGGTATTTTACCGGGGGATGAACTGCTATAAAAATGTCAACTGTAGATTTCTTTTTCATGATGAAAGCTTGAAAAGCTCAGGGAAAAAAAATGCCATCTAGTACAGCAGTCTTTCATAGATTCAGGCCTTTGCTTATCTCTTACACTAAAAGGAGTCCTGGAAATATGGAAAACATCTGACAGTTTGGCTTGTTTTGATGAAGCTATTTGTAGACTTTGCTTCAACAATGTTTGTTCACTTATTTATTTATTTAWTTACCAGTGCACTGTGTTCCTGACAAGCCACATGGCGATCATGTTTGAATTTACTTGCAGCAGATTGCTGGCATCTTAGTTCACAGCACCCATAATTTAAAAAGCAAGCAGCACCCTCACTGTTCAAAGTTATTACTTTTCATGGTTTCTTATTGTTTTAGCCTGGCTAGGCTTGCAGATCTTACAAATAAGATTGCTGTGCTCTGGTTTCTACACCATTTCTGGTGTCTTTAGAATTTTGCTTACACGTGAGGGAATCCACTACTCTTTCAAAGCATTCCTTTAAAGCCCTAGAAATTGACAGATTCTGCTGATCTTTTCAAAACACTAAAAAGCCCACTTTAATTAACCAGAACCTAAGGTTTATATGGTGTTCTCCTAAGTAACACAATTTACTCACTACAGATTCTGGCAAGGCTTAAAAAAATTATCGAGCAACCTAATAATATGTATAAGGACAGGAGCAAAATTACAGATACCACTTCCCAGCATGTGTCTTATTAAATCAATTTTATCAGGCAAAAGCAATCTAAAGATCACACCATCAAGCATTTAGCATATTCATCAGTGTTTTTCTTCCCTTTTTTTTTTAAAAAAAAAAAAAAAAAGTTTGTTTATTCTTTGGAATCACTGACCAGTCATTGGTCTTTCATATTTAAGAACCTTTAAGACAGCTAAGAGAGTAGAGGCAGAGAGTAACAGGTAGCTAGAGGCCCATGACTGTGATTCAGTAATAAGCAGTTTTTTAATACAGGCAAAAACTAATGAAGGACAGAGTAGTAGAGGAAGAATAGGACATAACACATTTTAATTTTTGTTAAAGGTGCACTGTGCTAGACATTTAAATATGAAAAAATCATATATATCCCATCTAACTGAAGCAGAATAATACATTTCCTGCAACGATACATAYGGAAAAGGATACATTGAACTAGAAGTTAGTAGAAAGCACTGCAAGAAAGGATARAATACAGAGAGAAAAAGAGAGAACCACTTCATATTGAAGAGAGTTGCTAATACAGTTGCTTAAGCATCCGCCCTGGARAAAACATTGATTTTTTTTCTTATTCAGCCTAGATTATTACTAAAATACTTCYATAAAGTGATAAATAATATTTTATTAATGAATTTGATAAAGACATGATCGTAAAACTTTTTGATGAAGAATTTGAGAATCGTTATCAATAGAGAAATGTTCTACTCATAAAGTAGCACTGTGTGACCTTGTGAATTGGAGTAGTGGTAGTAAGATGAAATCTAATAATACCAAGAGCAAGGTCATTCTCTTAGGGACTATTCACTTGAACTTCTGCTGTATAATGGGTGCTCATCAGTTGGAAATGGCAGAGCAAGGCCTTGATACATGTGTTCATCACAGGATGTCTATACACCAATGATCTAATGACCATGGAAAATACAAATGTGTTAGCAATATAAATCAGGTGAAGTATTTCCAATGGCCAGTAGTGTTTTACATAACTCCTAAAAGTGTCCAAATGATAGAATTTCCTCTCCATAGCAGTGACATTTCCCCAGGCATGGGTAARTGATGAGGTAATGATGTCGCATGTGCGAGAGTATGCAAAATGTTCAAGATCATTTCCAATAGGGGCAGTTTTTTACAGTGATTACCAGGGAACATAGAGACAACCTGACTAAAGAAACCTAGACACACTTGTTTTTTTAACTAAGTATAATAAGATCTGCTCTCGGAAATGACTACTCCCCATAAATGTATTGGGGTATTACCATTAGAAAAGAACTATTTAAATGAAAGGGCAATGTTAGCACCAAACTAAATAGAAKCAACTGGCCTTGGAAGATTCAGGCCAGAAGAAAAATGAGATTCTAGAACATCTAGGAATACTGGAAAGAAACAGCCTACCTTAATCAGTTTATAAAAGAGATAATGAAACATTTATTTGAAATAGCAGGGGACTGTGCCTAGCAGCTCTCTTTAAATCCTGTGCTCCTATGTGCTTCTAATTTGTAGTGAAAGGAAAGAAATCTTTCTCTAACAAATAAGGATCAAAAGAGCTAACAAGGAAAGTCTGCTTTCCTTTCAAAACTAATAGATAAAACGTTGCTATTATCCAGTGACAGTTCATTTTGTCTAATAGAGTTAATTATCCCATTACTATTGGTTATCATTAACATTAATTATTGATACCAAAGTAGCATCAGGAGGTCTCAGCTGAGCTAAAGGCTCCACTGTTCTGGGAGCCTGTGAGAATAAAAATAGCAGAAGAGAGTCTGTTATTCAAGGAGCTGCAGCCTAGTTTCCCAGCAAGAGCCTCGGGCCTACCAGGGAGCATGCATCTGATAGYGATGTGCAATAAGGAGCCCATTTAACTTAATGGTGCTGCTCACAGTATGCGAAGTTAGACAAGTGTTAAGTTCTGACAGACTGCAGACAGAGTAGAGGAGATGAGAGAAAAACAAATGGCAGCTAACCCTGATGTATTAATCTTAAGAATGTAACATATGGACCCCAGGATGGGCATTGTGGGTCAGATCTAGCTGTTCTGCCTTTAGAAGTGGTCAGAGGCAGCCAAAGAAATWAAGAAGAAAGGAAACAAGCAATGATAATTCTCTTGCTCTTGTTTCTCCTTGCTTTGAGTAATCCATAGTGAGAGAATTTACTCTTAGGTCATAACAACAAATCTGAGTTTAATAGCCTTTAATGAATCCTTCTTACATGATTTTTGCCTTAAAACTTCTGGAACTCATGTTTCCAGCCATTGTAACACCCTGTGGCAATGATTTATACAGTTTAACTGTTTCCTTTTGTTTAGTTTTAAAATGGATGCCTTCTATTCAAACCTCAGACTCCTGTATTACAAGAAATCACAATTAAGGTTTTTTGTATTCCTTAGTCTTTACAGAATACAGGCAGAAGTGCTGAAACGCAACTTCTTCAGTCTTGAGAAAGTCTTGGTAAAAGACAAAATACAGATGTGCTCCCAACAAAATATCTCCCCAATGAGACTGTCCTTCCACGTGCTGCGTGCAGGTCTTGAGACAGCTACAGATCCTCAAGGATRTCTTTAACTGACAGCAGGAAAAGCGTAAGGTCATAGTTCTGCTAGATCGAATGTTTAATAACATATGAGACCATAGGCTGGCTAAAAATCCAAGTAAAAAAATTAAGATTTTTTTTTTGAGAACAAATCAAAACAAATCTAAAACTGCTGAAAAAAATACTTCTTGGGAAGCTGTCAAGAGAAAAGTTACTTTGCGCTATTTCTTGTTATCTCCTGTTCCTTTTGGCTGGTGTTTCCTCTCTCTTACTGAACTGTCTCACCATTTTCACAATCTTGAAAGAGTGACAGCTACCCCACATTACACATTAGTACAACTGTTGGGTAGTTCAGAGATGTTTTCTTAGTTTTACTGTTCTGTGGTGTAACCTCAGTGTGAGTAAGCCTGTGTATTTGTATGTGTGTACCTGGGTGTAGAAAAGAATGAGAGAATCTGCTGATTTCCTTTGGTTTATGGCTGGTAATTTACACTTCGTTGGCTCAACTCTGCTTTAATGTTGCATCAGAGCATATCTGAAGTCTTTTATCGGCATTCATTAAGTTTTATCTGCTTTCAGAGTCCTACATCATAACAACAAATACAGGCAGTCCCACATACTTGCATCAGTTCCTGATACTAAAGTTTCATTAGACTCAATATCTTTAACTGACAGAGTTCTTAAAATTCAGGGCATTTTGGTAAGCCTGGGACAAACTCAGCTTTTGGGCACTTTCAATACATGTTGCTTAAGGCTTAGATTTCCCCATCCACCCCTATTCAGCACATCCCTGCAACTATGTACAGGATTAAGTGCTGTTCTGAGGAGAGTGAAATGAAGTATTTAAATCTATATCTTGTTGAATACAGGTTTAGTGTTATCCAGGTGTAATCAAGAAATAAGTTTGCTGCAGTTCTTAACAGGGCAGCTCTAGCCATCACCTTGCTCTGAGTTAATTCCCCCTGTCAGTTTTTCCTCACAACATGCTTTCTCTTTTTATGGTTGATGAACTCAAGTGTCCCAAAATATAAACAACCATGGCTTACTGCTAATGTTTTACAAGAATCTCTTCCAATAGTTTTCTTCTCAACCAGGATAGATCTCAGATGTGACTGTCTTGCAGAAACAAGGGGATGAGCAAACAGAAATTCACAGAATCACCAAATGGTTGAGGCTGGACCTCTAGAGATCATCTAGTCCAGCCCCCTGCTCCAGCAGGGACACCCAGAGCACAGGGCACAGGGTGGCAGCCAGGTGGGTTTGGAAGATCTCCAGAGAAGGAGACTCCACAGCCTCTCTGGGCAGCCTCTTCCAGGGCTCAGGCACCCTCACAGCAAAGAAGTCCTTTATCACATGGACATGGAACTGCCTGTATTTTAATTAATACCCATTACCCCATTTCCTGTCACTGGCCACCACTGAGACAAGTTTGGCTCTGTCCTCTTTACATTCTCCTCTCATGTATTTGTACATATGGATCAGATCCCCTCTCAATCTTCTCTTCTCCAGACAATTGTATGTACATCTTTT
>PTEX01000179.1:1090649-1109092 GCA_003342815.1 Eudromia elegans | reverse complement strand
AAAAAAAAAAAAAAAAAAAAAAAAAAAAAAGCTTTAGAAGCAGCAATTGGCAAATTTATACCCATTGGACTCACTGCAAATCTTTATGAATATACTTCTATAAAAATAAAATCTCTGCACTGATTAGTTGTATTCAAGTGTATCTCACACATTTATTAAGACAGGTTTGTGAGAGAGGAAAGGTAAAACCATTATAGATGAGATAAACTTGCAGAAGCAGCTGCTGATTGCAGTCACATTCAGTCAAACATGTGGCTCCTTATAAATATCTTAATGAGTCTCAGGACAGTTATCTTAGCTTGCAAGATTAGCGATACCCAGAAAGAGTGAGCTCTGTGCTCAGCAGGGAAATTGGTTCAAACCTCCATCCAGTTTAATAGGATGCTTAAAAAGCAGTTCCTGGAATGCTCTATTGTTCCTGKTGTCATCCCAAAACTGAGTTGGCTCATGAGATAAGTAAGGGCTTGCACGCAAAGATGCTGTCTGTGGCAGAGAATCTGAAAAACTAATTCTGAAAGCCAAATTGCATTTTAGATTGCTTTGCTATTTCATAAAGGCATTCAGCACAGGTAAAATTGCTTTCTAAAAACAATACCACTGAAATTTAAGGAAAAAAATCATTCTTGAAAGAAGAAAGCTCAGATAAACAATATGTGCATATTTATTATGCACAYTGTTTATTAATTTTGTGCTGGGGGCCTAATAAATTCAGAGACAAATAATGTTGAAAGCCAGTGAAATACTATAGCCTGTCCCCGAATGGTCTAGACAGTTTAGAAAGACAAGTACTATAAGAAGCCTTCCCAGACTCCCACTCCATTTTACTGACAAGAATTTCTTATGGTTACAGATTAGCACAAAAGGTCTCAGAGATAAGATTATAGACACACCTTCTTAACCTGAGATGAGACCAATCAACAAGACCAGTCTTCCTCACATACAGGTTATTCTGTTGCTTTCTTATAAAGAATTGTGTGAAATTTTAAATATAAACATTTAATGCAAGCATCACTAATTCCATGCTTTTGAAATCCTACTTACAAAATCTTTGTTTTTGAAAGATTCACACTGTCCATGTTAAAATATCAAAGCAGATATATATTGTTGGTTGGTTGGCTGTGGCTACAGCAAACTTGCTATTACTAAAGATTATGCACTTATGAAAATAGAGTTCTGATGGAATCATAATGACCGTGTTATAAAAGGATGGCATAATTACTTCATAGGTTGCTCTATTTCTTCAAAGTGCAGGAAATGCAAAATTATTTTCTCAATAGAAAACAACAAAAAAAAGTTCCTTAACGGACGAATCCCTGCTGGTCAATATGGGAAACTTATTACTAACAGGTAGATAGTCTTATTTATTCATCGCTAATAAATTACAAGCACATTCCAGACATGTTAAAATTATTACTCTAATACATATTTATATATGTAACATCCATACAGGCAAGTTAGTAAATTTTACTTTAAAATCTATACTAAATATTATTGTGAATCCTCAATAGATGGTGCTATTATCTAAGTTAATATCACAGATTATCTTAGCTGATTATGCAAAGGAGCTAGAGAAAATTGTGCTTGGGAATTATCTGTACGGAAGGATCCAAAAGGACATCATAAATGTCCTTTCGGTTCATCGTCCATGCTTGCAAGAGGACTTCCATTTGCTTTCCACACTAGAGTAGTGAATACAAACATAACCAYGCATTCTGGTTATACAACTCCAGCTAACAGCAGGAAGGCTTCAGGGATTTTTAGCAAAAATAGAGCTATTTGAAATAGAATCATTCTGCAAAAAAAGTCACATCTCTCATTGTTTTTCTTCTATTGTTTGAAACAGTTGATATCCAATGCTAATTAAAAGTGTGAAAATCTGTTTCACACTGCAATGGAGCATCCCAGGATACTCTTAACACCACTCAGCTTTGTCAGGATGGGATGCATGGRACACAAGCAGCCTAACTTCTCATACAGCAGCTGTGTGCTTACCGCATCTACAGATTAGATGCCAGGAACATCCCCTGCAAGGCATTTCTTAATTTCTGCTTTTGATTACAGTATCCCATCTTTTCAGGGATATTCTTCCAAACACGTTCAGGAATGCAGCTTGGAGATCACAGCGGATTGCAGATTGCAGACAGATTGCAGCTGCAGTTCATCAGCTTCTGATTGTGGATCCAGGAGTGGTTTGAGAGGCCAAGCTCACCCTTAGCACCAGATTTCAGCACAGAGGTAAGATATGGAAGTGCTGATGCACCTCCCCAAGCAGAAGGCAGAGGTTTCTTCCCATCTCAGAAATGYGTTCTTCAAAACTAGTCCATCAGCCCTAAGGATATAGCTTATATGTCAATGACCCAAAGAAAGATACAGAGGAYAGTTAGGCACCAAAATGTTGTGGACAGCGTATCTATCTCCCAATTATTTCTTTACAAAATAGCTAAATGTATGAGGAATCTGAATATGGTTTTGTTTAGGATTTACGTCTCCAAAATGGAATCATATGCCTGTGTTGTCTCGGTTCCAGGACTTGGAAGAATTAGCAGGATTGTAAGAAATAGCAGTAACATTCAGGAAGAGGAGCACGAATCAATAAGTAACCATTAGTTTTTCCATTAAAATATACTAAATATTTGCTCATTTGCTAATGCTTAAAATGTTCTCTTTAATGACAACTCCAAAGTGTAAATTAAATTAAAGCATTAGTTAATTCAGCAATTTATATCCTATTTCAATCATGCTTACTACTGTTTGATTGCTTTCCTTATTTTATGTGAAATTCTATACATATATTGATTTGTTAACATTAATATAAAATGAAGAACACACTAAAAATAGTTAAAAGAAACCACAGAGGAATAATCAGACTATTAGGAGTTTCTAACTGACTTTTATCTCCTTTGAGTAGTTAAGAGAAAACAAGCTTAAAATATTTTATCAGTAAGTTACTGACTTTTAGGAAATAGTAATAAGCAAGTGACAGTAATTGTTAATCAATATGATAAGAAAACTCAAATAAGGCAACGATTGCTGATACAAGACMGAATAATAACTCTGTCTCAATTTAGGTTCAGATTCTGGCTTCCTGACTCACCCTAAATGGCAGTATGTTCTGAGAATAATCATACAAAATCAAATGCCATATCTCTACCAGGCTGAAAATGTCACATCACACAAAGTAGTTCACGTAATGCCTGTCATACCTCATAGATAGTCTGCAGAAGAAAATCCACAGCGTCTTGACTGGTCCCTGGGTCAATAGATACCCTGAGTGCCCAGTGCTCCAGAKAAAACCTTCTAAGTTTGCAGAATTAATCTGCCCGCACCACTGAAACCCAGAGATGCATTTTTTTGGTGGTAGGACAACCACTTCTGTGTATTACAAAACAGCCCCTGATGAAAAGATAGTATGTTTATTTTAGTCCCTATCTCCTCATCAACAAATAAATACCCTCTTGGACATTCAAAAACAATCTGATAATTTTGTCCTGCTGACAACAACTCACTTTGGCACAGCCAAAGCAAAGTCCATCTCATGGCCTTTTTTGACCTGTGCTTCCTAAGAGAGTCAGTGACAAGCTGTTCTTTCCCTTGTGCCACACTTGTGGTGAAACCTCCTAGGCCACCGGCAGCCCCAGTGATGAACAGAGCACCTGCTGCCCCACAGAACTGACTGAGACCCTGGAGAAGGGCTATAGTATCTGTGAAATCTGAGATGTTTGGCGTTTTGAATGGAGGATTACCAGGCTTTTCTTGGGTTATGTAAATCAACACCTCCACCAGAAATCTTCAGGCTTCTCACCCTACTGCACAGATGATTCCATAAAAACATATTAAATACCACAAGAAGAAAATCCCTGCTGAACTGTTTTTTAAGTTCCCTAGTGAAAAAATTTGGACAGAGATCACCAACACCACCATCATACCTGACACCACAATTATAAGAGAAAAAGAGGTGTTGTATGGTTGTCTCCTTACTTCAGCTTAGGATGTGTCTTTTTGCAATTTTATTKATGAGGATCTGGCCACTGCCTCATGGAAGCATGCCAAAGGACATGTGACCTTGCAGTGAAACACTTAACTTTTTTATAGATTGCTTCACCATTGCATGTGCTCACCTAAAGCCTTGGAGTCTCTCAGATGCCCTATGAGACTACTGCCCTTATCATGACACAGACTGTGATGTTTGCGAGTTTTCTGAGGGACTGGAACCTCCCATTCTGTGACTATTTAGACAAGCTGACAAATGAGTTGCCACCAGATGAGCACGTTATTGAGTTTGTGTCATCAGGCCCCAAATCCTATGCCTACTTTCAGCCTACAAGAAACTGCTGTTAAAGGCTAAAGGTATCACTCTGAATGCAACAAACACAGAAAAGATCAATTCAGAGGCACTGCGGGATCTCATGTTGGAAAACGGTGCAATTCTAGGTAATGACAAGCCTAAAAAGATCATCACAGACCAGAAGAAGCAGATGTTAAAAAACAGGCCCCTCTGGAAAGCACAGAAGGTGGTCTATTGCAACAGGGTGCAGACTAAAAGTGTTAGAAGTCTGTCATAACCTTTGATGATGGGCATTTGCAGGAAACATCCTTTCTCCACTGTTTTGGCAGAGTCTAACAACTGKGGGAAAAGTTATTTTATGAAAAGTCTTTTGGAGAATGACAACTGCTTGCTTTCTGTTATTCCTGAGAACACCATGTTGTGTTAAAAGCTGTCAGCAACTATTGTATGAGAAACTGCTCTGCAAATACCCTTTTATCAAATCTATGGAAGACTCACCTGAGAGTCTCAATAACGAAGCAAGTCGAGTTGTGGTTGGTGATTTGATGAAGTCGGCAGTGAAAGTGACAAAGCTGAGCGTGTTTTTACAGTGTGCATCACAGGAAATCTTAGCATCCTGCATGCTTTTTGGCATGCCAGAGCCACACCATCGCCCTCAACACAAACTCTACGGTGTAATKTAAGAACCCTTGGGATAAGCTCCAGGTTGTGTCCCTAGCCAGGCCCAGTTCTTTTCAGGAGTGTTTGATGACACTACAAAGGCACTACAAAGGGTACCTGGTTCTCAGTTTAACTGCTTCTACCTACACCTGACGCTTTTATGCTAAAAGCCAGTCTTTTCCCAGCAGAACTCTCAGGAGCTGTTGATCTGGTCCTCCCCTTGCAGAGGAAAGCAATACTCTGCACTGCTTCTAATGACCTGATAAAGGCCATTTCTGAAATTTCCCCAAATACCTAGAGGGGGACGTTCCATTAACATCCAACCAGATATGCATGCTAAAAAGCCACAGATTCATTCACAGCCACTGAGCCACAGATTCATTAAAAATTTGATTGTAAAAAGTGTGTCTTTCAAAAAAAAAGCCACTAATGGTGAAGCAAGCCTGCAAAATATGTGCTAGRCCCTGAGATGTAGAAAAAATTTAAGCATTTTCATCCATTTTAATTCAGATATCGATGCCCTTCTCAAAGTTTCARCTACTATGAAAATATCATCCATTAATGTCTTCTTGTAACCTTTTTTAAGTCCCTGTTTTGTTTTAGACATTCTGACATGGTCTCCTYTTTTGATTAGAGGCGCAGATTCTTTAAACACAACCCCATGTATGGTTTTCTAAACTTTTGCAGGGTTTAGA
The DNA here is from genome assembly GCA_003342815.1 of Eudromia elegans. Taxonomy (NCBI): domain Eukaryota; kingdom Metazoa; phylum Chordata; class Aves; order Tinamiformes; family Tinamidae; genus Eudromia; species Eudromia elegans. The sequence continues at coordinate 1,103,452 of PTEX01000179.1, read as the reverse complement.
GGGTTTGTGTAACTCTGATAGCTCTCCAGAAACTACGACTGTAGCTCTTTATAAACTCTGACAACACATCAGTGTTGTGAGAAGTGCTWTGTGCTGTAAAATACCCCATCTCAGTTTTGAACATCGTCTTAAAACACTCTGTGGTGGAAGCTATTACTTCTTTATTAGCAACAAAATGGTGAACATTATATTGCTTTAACAACTTGTGTAAAGGCTAGTTTAAAAATTCTTTCCCACTAGTCTGTCTGCAACTTCTGAGGCATATATTCCCTGTTAAAAAAATGCTTTAAAAGCCCCAGCTATTTCAGAACTCATTTTGCCGTTAAATTAATGGCCCAAGCACACTTGGATAATATGCCTATTACCATTAAGATGCCCTTAACCCCATTGTTGTGTTTGGAAAACTTTTGCATATCCATCAAGTCAGACTTCATCTACACAACCACCTGGCTTCTTTTRAAGTGCTTCCTTGTCACCTTATGTAAGCTGTAAGTGGCCTGGGTTGCAAGTCAGGATGTCACCTGACCTCTCCACATGGTCAGCTCAACTCCAGGTAGCTTCAGGAATTGATTTTATACTGCTAAAGCTTCCAGTCTCCCCAGTGAGCAGGGAAAATATCTTAACAGATGCAGTGCCACAGACCTGTCCACTGATATGCTGCTACTATGCAGAGATATGAAATGGAACACTAGATAATCAATTTAACACATTTACTGAGAAGCTCTGTTAGTAGGATATAAACAGAAKCAGTTGCTGTCCAGAGTTCTCCAAGCTTTTCCCTTTCTCTTCCTCAGACATTGCTGTCTCTTCCATGCCCATTCTCCTTTCTTTGGCTGTAGCAGCCCTGGGCAGGATTGCAAACAGACCCCAGCACCATTCATAGCCTCAATGCAACCCTCATGCCTRTTTTCCAGGGGAAATAGCTAAAACCACCAAGTCTTCTGCTGATCATATGCCATCTGTTCTTGAGTATGCGCAGATCAGATCATATTCGCAGACCTAAGCACCTCGTAACTCATGATTACTTRCTATAAATCATGGCCAGCAAATTGCAAGTAACTTAAAGCCTGGCGAACAGCAGGTGGATTTTACTGGAAGMTTTTGCATGTGGATCATGTTTGCATGATCAGCAACAATGTCATTATGGCTGAGTGTCCATTTATAACAGAAGTACTGCTTCTATCAGTCGTTATGAGTTGTCTAAGTAGCATTCACTCTCAGTGGCCAAAAGGAAAAAAAAAAAAGAAAAAAAAAAGAAAGAAGGATTTTTCAGGACAATAAGTTGGACACAGGCAGGATAATATAGGAAAATTGTTTTTGCTGAAGACCAAGAAAGCATAGATAAAAAAATAAATAAAAAAKAATCCARTKGCTTATAGAAAAGCATCGKTGSCTTAGAATSATCTGTGATCAGGYAGATAAATAAAGGAATAAAAAGAAAGATAATGATAATTTATAGAAAAAAAGTGTCCTGATTTATGAGCTACAAAACCAATATGCAATGGCTGTTAAGGTTTTTATTTTGAAAACTAAACAAAGTGATTTCTGATCCTCTAGTCATTAGTTTTCTAACAATCTGAACTGCATTTTAGAAGTAAATGTGTTCATTTTGAGCCATATGAGATAGTTTTATGAAGCCAAACATAAGCAATGGATTAAGGAGTGTGCAATTTTCCATGCTTGCGCTGATATGCTTCATTAGGACTGAAAGAAGGCTAGGCAGCAGGAAACCTTCTCATGCCGACTGCAGCATTTTAAATTACTGCAGTGCGTGCCTAACTAATAAATTAGAGAGAGATATTTCTATCAGGAGAGAAGCTGGATTTTCCCTGACTTTCTATAACAGTGTTCTTCCCCARTCAACATAGGGCAACAAAAACTGTTCAAGACAAACTGCAGTAGAAGTCTGAGTGCCCGACTCACACCTCCTCCCTCTTGTTAAGTTATCTTCTGTTCAGTATTGATACTAAACTGAAGTTTTCTGAAAGTACAATTGATTTTTTAATATTTTATGAAATATCCTTTCCATAGGACTTTAAAATATTATTAGGATGAACTCTTTTTCACTTCTGACCTTTCACAGACATTGCGCCTTGCATTGATTTTTCAGCTCTTTGATACTGGCTGAGCTACAATAGTTCCAGCAAACRGAAGAGAAGGGGGAGCAAATGCCATTGCATTAAAGAACTGAAAAGAAATAATCTAAGTTTGATTACCAACAATTCAACTTTCCTATCTCCTTCCCAGGATTAGCACATGAGGCCATCAGGGTCAGCAGCACCAAGCAAATGTTCTTATGTCTATCCCAGATTCAGCAGTCCTAACATTGCTTCCCTTTATCAATCACGCGTAGCATTAAAAACATTCATTTAAAAAAAAAATACCTAAGTTGAGCCCTTAGGTAATATTAAATATTCTCTTTCTCAACTAAATGATTTTCTGTCAACTGGCTTGTCAGGCTCCTGAGGGAGCAGCAGGGGGTCATTGGAAAAGAATCGTGTTTCACCAGTGATAAATTAAATCCACTTGAATCAATAGCATTTAGATTTTTAAAAGGATATGCACCMAGACAACATAAAAAACAAATCCTGCCTTGATAGGCTTAGTTTTCACATCAGGGTCTTACTTATTCTAGTCTCCTAGAATATAGGGCGGGACGTTTTTATCTGCTATTTAGACGACTGGTTGATGGACAGCCATGCCAGACCCACTCATACCTGGCTTTTTTGTTATTGTTCTGTTTTGTTTTGTTTTGTTTTATCAAAAAGGAGATGCAGAATTCAATTTAGCTGTCCACAAATAAGTGTCTAATGCCACCTGACCTGTCCAAAAATATCTGGTATGTCCACGTAGTCTACCTAGTGATGGCAGTCTGTCAGATGACTAGGATGTCTGTGCCCTGATGGGAAAATCAAGTAAACCTGGAGCGGCACCAAATCACACACACACACAATCAAGCTGCATGTGCCATTTTGAAACTGGATCTAAAATACAGCCAATGGAGAAGATTAACATGACTAGCTCAGACTTAGACATCAAAATAATAAATACCTAAAGGATCAATCAAAATTCTTACTACTGGCAGACATCCCTCCTTAGAGCTATTTTAACAGTACTTGGATCCAAGAATTTGCAGAACAAGTMATTCAGAAACATTTCAGCATTATCCACAGGACATGTTGTAAAATGTCACCATCATTTGGGGTCCCATATTTCTTGATTCAAGTTGGTATTTGTTTTTTTCTTGTGCCTCATCAGGCATGGTGTTAAGGATAAATATTAAGGGAAAATTTGCAGCTCTTGCTGCAAGTGGAAGACCTAAAGTAATGGAGAACAGAATGTAGCAAGAGGTAAGCAGAAATATTTCTCATTTAGGAAATGCCTCCTGGGTCCAAAGAATGTCAATGGAGAGAAACTGGTTCTTTCATAGAACAGTATTGAGCTGGACTTTTATTGAGATCATGGGAACCATCTCTATGGAAGCCCTTATCTCACTATCAACTAGAAGAACAGATTCACAGATAAGGTTAGGCAGTGCAACTCCAAATAGTACCAGCACCAAAAGCTCAAAATCAGACACTAACCCACCCAGCCCACACAATCCCTGGTTTCTGAGAATCTAGAATATTGTGATTCATCATCATCTACTCCTTCATAGGAAATTCTAGAGAAAAGTATTACCATGGTGAAAGCCTCATGCAGTGAGACCAAGGCATTCTGAACACCTTGACCTTGACAGACATCTCRTGGATTACCTTCAAGACAGGATAATATAGACTCTTCATTCCAGTAGCCATGGCTTTAAAAAGAGCCTCCAAATATCATAAACTCAGCAGAAACGGTGACTTGTTGTTTCCTTACTTGATTTCCCCAGGCCTTAAAGATGARGAATTTTGGAAGAGAATCTAAATAAATTATAGTTGTATTATGTTCAGTTTAGACCTCCACGGGATCCGAAGGGTGACCAAGTCGCATCTGCATCATCTTCTGCTGGTACATGATAGGAATCCAGGTGGACACAACCCTTGCAAAATCAGCATAAACTATACACTTTACAAGCAGTTATCTTTGTCTTTATGTTTCCAGATTCCTAGTCTACCCAGTCATGTTAACAGAGGCAGAGAAACACAGTTTTKAATCTTCAAGCTTGTACACTACTCTCATATGAGCAACCAAGCAGCTAAAATCTATAAAGCATGAATTAATCATGTATTTTGAAACTCTTYATAGGTTCAGTGCAGGCTATTTCCAGGAGCAGAAGATTATTTTCACAATATCGTTTCTTAAAGGATAAAGGTTGGCAGTACTTTCTCCTTTCTAGAGGAATTTTGCCCCAGGGGTAAATTTAGATTTAGACTCATTATGCATATCTTTGCATGCTAGATATAGAACTTGAGTAACACGCTATCAACTGRTTTTTCTTTGTGACAGGAATACTTGTATTCATGATCTTTGAACAAGAAAATATTTATTTAAGTAATCATAGCTGGTACGGCTTACTGACTGCTTGTAACTTCTTAGACTACTCTTTTTTGAATATTTTTGTTTGAAAGATGACAGGGCAAAGACATCAGCTGATAGGAGCAGAGTTCAAATTGAGTTTTAAAGCTTCATTGTGAATTTTTCTGATTCTTGTAAATCTTATTAGAATCATAGAACARTTTTATTTGGAAAGGACCCAAGGAGGTCATTTGCTCCATTTTCCTGCACAGAGCAGAGCCAGCTTTAAAAGTGGATCAGGTCAGTTTTCCAGAATATCATAGTACCTCTGAGGTGAGCTTTTCAGGCAGAACATGTCCTTCAATATCTACAGATAAACAGTCAAGAATCGATTCCTGTCAACATTACATCCCACTATGGAAGAATGTATTTGACCAGTTTTAGATGCGTATTTGTGATGAGTTGGGTTGTTTTCAAAAATACATCTTTATTTGCACAGACTACAAGGCATCCTACCACATATGCAACTGTCTCCAATTAGCTACCACCTGTGAGAGAATTGCTTGAGAAAGGGGAAATTAGAGAAAAACTAGGGCCTAACAAAAGTTATGGCATTACAGAAGCTTACTTGAGGTGAGAGACAGTTACCACTTCCAGTTGGTTAGTATTTAAGGAACTGACTTCTCCATAGTTCTCTTGGCAACACAATCTGCCCTCCTAGCGCATACTAATAAAGCAGAGTGACCAAAGAGTGGAGCAAAATAGAGACACCATGGCCAAACTTGGTTGGATTCCTTGTGGAGGTGATAACCTGATGGTGCCATGAAGCTGATGAGTGAATGGAGGCTGGAGTGGAGTGAAGACATTGTGGCCAAACTCTATTGCACTGCCTGCAGAAGTGTCAATCTGGTCGTACCATGCAGCTGATAAGTCACATGGTATGATAAGATGTCTGGTGCTGGGCCAGCAATGGTGGTAGATCAGTCCCTTCTGAYGGACTCGGCTCAAAATTCTCCACATTCTAATATCATTATAATACCAATACATAACCCCATCCTGGAATTTACCAGTGTCCAAGGAACGACCGCTCCTCACCGAGCATGCTCTCCAGATTTTTTAAGTTCAACAAGGGCAAGTGTAGGGTCCTGCACCTGGGGAGGAATAACCCTAGACATGCCTACAGGCTGGGGACCGACYTCCTGGAGAGCAGCCCCGCAGAGAGGGACCTGGGCGYCATGGTGGACGACAAGTTGACCATGAGGCAGCAGTGTGCCCTCGTGGCCAAGAAGGCCAATGGGATCTTGGGGTGCATTAAGCAGAGYGTCTCCAGCAGGTCGAGGGAGGTGATTCTGCCCCTYTACTCAGCCCTGGTGAGGCCGCACCTCGAGTMCTGTGTGCAGTTCTGGGCTCCCCAGTGCAGGAGGGATGTGGAGCTGCTAGAGAGAGTCCAGCGCAGGGCCACAAAGATGATTAGAGGTCTGGAACATCTGCCCTATGAGGAAAGGCTGAGAGAGCTGGGCCTCTTCAGCCTGGAGAAGAGAAGACTGAGAGGGGATCTGATCAATGTATATAAATATCTCAAGACAGGGAATGAGGAGGAGGGGGCTGGCCTCTTCTCAGTGGTGGCCAGTGATAGAACTAGGGGAAATGGCCAAAAATTGAGGCACCAAAAGTTCCACAGGAACTTGAGGAAGAATTTCTTAACRGTGAGGGTGACAGAGCMCTGGAACAGGCTGCCCAGAGAGGTGGTGGAGYCTCCTTCTCTGGAGATCTTCMAAACCCRCCTGGACATCACCCTGTGCCACATGCTCTAGGGGACCCTGCGTGTGCAGGGRGGTTGGACTAGATGACCTCTACAGGTCCCTTCCAACCCTAGCCATTCTATGATTCTATGATTCTATGATTTTCATTAACTTGGGAGACTTTTTAAACCAATCAATAACAAAAATAAGTATGATTAGAGTCACTCAAGCTCCACCTAAATGTGAAAGAAAATATATAAAAGGTGAACTAAGGAGGGAGGAAGGAAGAAGGAACTGAGGAAGGAGGAATGAAGGAAGGAGGAAGAATGAAGAAGGAAGAGGAGAGAGGGAAGACTCCATCRTAACTTCTGGATCAGTCGACAGGCTGAACCTCCTTTCCTCCCCACCGGTCAGGATGCCATCTGAAGAGACTCCTCGAAGTTGAGAGCCCTCTCCCATCTTCTGGGTGAGTGAGGATTGTGCATTTGTACACTAGGAACTAGCTAAGAACCCCACACTGTAATAGAGAATTCCCCGTACTGACATCCGAAACCTGTTCTCTAAAMGTTTCATTTGAATAAATCTTGCTATTTGTGAACTACTTCTTTTGAAGGCAGTTAGACCTACAGCTGACAGGCCGTTTGTGAATCTGTTACTGCCAGAGTCGGGCCCATAGATCATCACACTATTTGTGAACTTGATTTGCTGTTTGGAGGGCAATCGGACCTACAGTTGACAGACTGTGAATCTGGTACTGCCAGAGTCGGGCTTACAGTCACCACTGTGTTTGGTACTCCTATCAAGAGATGAGTCTGGCCACTTCCAGTCCCTCTAGCCTTTGAGGATCAGCTGGAACTCAAGGGGATTCACCTCTTACCAAGTTTCCATCCCCATCAAACCACGATATTTCCAATTACTTACCACCCAAGGAAACAAATGCCGTCCTACAGTTACATCATCATCTGTTCAATCATCTGTGTACAAAGGAGACATCTAGATGCCAAACTGACACCTTCAGCAATTTTCTTTAAAATATTCACAGTAACTGTTTCCCTGAGCATGTGTATTATCTTTTGAAAATCATCTTTTCTTATGAACTTCTGACCTGCCTAAATATAAGTTACTTGTGCAAGTACACTGACAAGAAATATCAGCATTTAATATTTCATTATTTTTATCAATTAGAAAAATGGTCATAAAGTTCTTCAAGACTCTCTCATATTTTCCATTGAGCACTGTACAATTGGATTCCAGGTAGCCACATCATTATCCATAGACACAAGAATATGAGCTCAGTTAAAAAAAGAGGAGAATGTTCCTACAGCAGATTTGTGTATTTATAACAGCGTATGTAATTGCTAGAAGGGCCAGTGACAAAATAACTTACTTCAATGACTTAATCTGAAATCTTTTGGAGTTAAATTCACTGAGCATCATACAGGACTGAAATCTTTGTAAATTAGTCTGCCAAACAGGCTACAATTAAATAAAATGCAAGTTACTTCAGTTCTCAGGATCAAGTAGAACATTTTATTAGACATTTTGTAGAACATTTTATTAGACATTTTATAGAGAACACGGGCTGAAAAGAAGGAACAGGATACCTCTCAGGAAATCTGACTTTATGCACTTAGGAGAAGACAAAAGCACTTCAGAAGTGTGGGTATAATGGTACTTCTAAAAAAATTTCCCCATTCCTCAAAAAAAAAACCACACAAAATTTTGATTTTTTTTTTTTTTTTTTAGTAGAAGAAATAACCCAACATGGAGGTTTTTGTGGTGGGAGAAATAACCCAACATGGAGGTTTTTATGGCTATGGGATGAAGATGAGTATGTAAAGACAGAGGAGAGAGTACTCCTTATTTTTCTCAGTAAAAAATCAAGGCAGTCTTTCAGTTCCCACTGTAACAATTTTATGACTAAGCCAAACTGGCATCTTTGGGAGTAAACATATCACCAGAATCTGCTGAAATTTGGCATCACTGAGAACAAGCTCATAAGGGTACGGTTGAGTATCTCAGTTACATGCCAGCGAAAGCATTTAATTTAGGGAGCACCTTTCCCTTCTATAAACTATTGCAAATATTGTTAGTTTTCCAAGTGTCAATTGTGCAAATTACAGTAATCAGGATGTCTTAACATGATATATTGGAATAAATGTGTGCAAACATAGTCTCACAAGGACAATCTGTTTGATTAACCCCAAGTATTTAATGAAAATAACTTATTTCTCTTCACAAATGCCATCACCATAGTATATATATACAGCAAGCATGAGCTTTTTTAAAGAGTGATGAACAAAATCAGATTTAATGATAAGGGACAGGCTATTCATTATTGTTCAAAATAGCTAGTCCTGTATCAGTACTAGGTGGTACCTACAGCACCTCTTCATGAATCTTTTGAATCATAGTTGATGCAGCATAATTTCTAATCCTTCTGTGCTCCACGGACTGGAAATAGGATGAATATAAAATATTTGCTTTTCTCTGCAATATGCTTTTTAAAAAAATCCAAACAAGACTTCTTTTGCCACAGAAAATAAAACACCAGGTCATTTTTATTGTTTCCTGCTTCAAAAATAGCAGGTGGCTGATAGAAAACTACAATGAGTTCCGTTTCTGCKCATCCATCTGTGGCTCACAGTCTATTGTATAGTACATATTTATTGGCATTGTATGTCAATGTCAAATATGTTTGCAGGCTGTTTAAGCTTTTATTATACTATGCTTCTATAGGATTAAAAAACAATCTTTGTTTTAACAATGTCTGTATGATTACTTGATGTGCCAGCAGTAACATTGAGCAGCTTCATTGTATGTCCCTAGGCTGTAACAGATGTTTTTTCTTCTGGTTTCTTTTAGTGTTTATCTACCAAGAAATGAATATTACAAATACTGAAGTTTCCCTGTTTGTGTCTGCATTGTAACAATAAGGGTCGTAGCATTGCTACTTCAGACCTTCACCTGGCTAAATAACATAGATGGTATATTCTTTTAATGAAATATTTCTATTGTATCTGCACACATAATTAATGTACCGCTGTAAGAACTTCTAGGCATGGACAAAATATTTAGAGAACGGGTTGAAGCTTTCTGAGAAAAAGAGGGTCATCTGTGCCCCTCCATTTCATATAAAGGTGGAATCAGTAAAGCACTTGTTCCCACCCAAACCCATAGCAAAAGGAAGGTTTCCAAGGAATTCGTATGTTTCATTTAGTATTGTCTGGGACAAAGAAGAGAGAAAATTGAAGTTCCATTCCACTTAGTTTCTCTCTGTCATGTCTCTCTGCTTAGATTCATTTCATTTTCTCTAGGTCAGCTCTACTTAATAAGTCACAGCATAAGTCCTTCAWGTCAATAAAACACACATTTATATGCCTCTGAATAAATAACAAACATATGAGAATGATTATGTGCCTTGGATTTAAAAATACAAATATGTGTTTTAGCATCCAGAGAATTCTGCACAACAGTAGCTGCTATTATTCAAGATATTGATTTTAACGAGAGCTGAAAGTCYTAGCATCTCTGTCCTAAAATCAGAACACTTATTTAGGTCATATGGATATTAGCCAACATTTTCAAAAATGAATGTCTAAATTTAGAAATGTAAGTTCATATTTAAACATGAGCCTCAGCAGTTCTTTTTTTTTCAAGGTGGTAACCACTTGCAACTGCTCATGACTTTATTTCTCTAGATATGTAGGCCAAAATGGTCATTGTGATCTGATTTTGGGATATCYAACTTCCTGAGTGATTTAAGAACCAGATGTCAAATGAACTCAGTCACTTCTGATTGGGAATACTAATTTATACTGCACTGRACACCCAAACTCTTCAATATTTTTTTTTTAAATGGTCGATCTTTGGTATAAATGTTAGGTATTTTAAAATATTTTGCCATCATAATGGTGATGCTTTTCCCTAGTTTATATGCAGGATGATTTTCCACACTTATGAACATGGTTTGRAAACCTAATTGCCAAGCATCAGTGGAGCAGGGGGGTGAGGAAAGATGAGGGGCAGCCATGGGCAGTCCTGACTCATCACAGCCCAGTACCCCAAGCTAAGGAGGGAGCAGGGCCAGGGATGGTGACTGACGACAGCCCCAGCCCYAGGACGCCTAGCAAGCCAGAGCCCCTATCCCCTTAGAAAGGGCTGCAGGAGCTGCGGCTGGACAGTAGCTCTATCTCACTCCATTGCAGACGTCTCAGAGTTAGAGAMTGGAGATGGAGTTAGTCATCCCAGATTTTGCATAGTCCATTTTGCATTTTGCTCCTCTGTGGGACAGTATTTCTGATCTATTTTTCGTGCTTGTCTTTGGATGAGGAGTCATCTTTTGAAGGTACTGGTTTCTCTATCCATACTAACAGAAGATTTTCATGTAAGGGTCCCAGAAATATAACTTTTACATACTTAAATATGAGCCATTAATCCCTTCCCTAATGAACATATTTGCTTTTGGTGGAAGAAGGGGGGAATATCAGATCTGTGATATTTTTTCTCAGAATTTTCTTTTATCACCCATATATGGTTGCAGCAACACCTTCTGTTAAAGCTTTTAAGACAAATACTGACGTTATTTTTCTATCAAAGCTGACTTACATTACCCTTTGTAGCATTAAGAAGAAAGAAGGTGTGCTTAGCCTCCAATTTTGGAATATTGAATATATTTTACTTTTAATRGAAACACTACTGACAAAATATGTGAAAATATAGTACATTTTTGAGTTATGTGAATGTGGACAGCAATGATAGGCTATAATTCAGATTATCTATAGTTACCAAAACCACTATGTACAGAAAATGTTGTATATAGTACAAATATATATATAGTATATATATACTATATACAAATATAGTATATATTTGTAACATATTAATCTTTTACAAAGCTAAAGAAAACAATGTCTGTTTCATTTTAGCATGTAAACCTTTCCTGAGGTGAACTCTTAGATTTTTAAAGGTTCATTCTCAAACAGTTATGCATGCCCACTGTCTTAGCCCCAAAGAGATGCTAATTCAAAGGAGCGCAGGTTTTAAAAACACTACTAGGATGCCTGGTAAAAAAAAAAAAAAAAATCCATCTCCTTTCTAAAGAAAGAGCAGCTGTTCTGGCTGAAATATAGTGAACACAGAGCTCAGAAAAGAAGAGGCTAAGTAATGTAACACTTCCATAATCTATGATCTAAATATTTGCCTTTCAGAAGCAGTGAATAGGCCTCAAAACTGAATGAACTACTTATGCAAGGTACCAAACTTGTTCCCAGGAAACTAACTCTAGGGTTACACCAAAGGTGAATTTGACCTGTGGGACTTTTCTAGTGCCTGAGATTACAATAATCAGCATTTCTATTATCAGGTTATTGTGTCAGCATTAGAAGCACTATGGGTAATGCATCTGYAAAGCTGAAACACACAATAGGGAAGGAACCTTCACAATTAATGAGGAACTAATTTAATGAAGKCAGTGAAAAGAAACAGTGATGGATGTTTAAAGGGCAGAGGGAAAAAGAGACTGCAAAGGGTCATTGSAGCCTTCTGCTCTTCATATTTATCTGCTTGATGACCTATTCAGTACATTCATTAGCACAGATTATCTGCTGAACTGCCTGGGTTCATATTTAATAGTAATTAAATAGCAATTCAATCTGAGTCTGCATTTCTTGTCTTCTTTTATGATGCTGAGTCTACCTATACAGACTCTAGATGGCATTTAGAGCTCTGTGAAGTCCTGGTAGTTATATCTGATGGCCCTATCTGAAGATGTGTGTGTTCCAAAGAGAAGAACCTCCTGCCAACATGTTGTCAGATTTCCAAATTGATCAAAGATAAACTGATCAAAGCCTAATCTTAAAAATATTGAGTATCCATGTACATACTCCAAATAAGTTAACAATTTTAATCTCTGATGAGAAAGCTTTTGTTTTCTAGAACATATAAGAAGTTTGAGCACACATTCTGGGATCTCATACAATAACTACTCTAACCCTAGCCCTGAACAAGTGTGGTAATTGTAGTAGCTGAACAGAAGGGCAAGCACRTGTGCAGATCTAGCTGATCCCATGAGATGCTCAGCTGTATTGCTGCTTTTGGAGGTATATCAAATGAACTGCATAGGTCCRTGTTGCTGCCACTGACATACGGGAGCACATGGGACGTATGAGGCTAAAATAATAAGACATGAGGCTAAATGCAGGGCGGAAGTCAAATGTAGAAGCCCAGGACCTTTGTGTATCTTCCTCTGAAATGCTGCACACATGAGGAGAAAGAGGCAGGCAAACATCYGCAGTCATAATGAACAAGCCAGATAATGGTACAGCAAGGCTAGATTTAGGCATGTGAGCACCTGGGGAAATCTGTACCGGACGAAAGGGATGGAACCGTCATCATAATAGAGCCWGGCTGCTGGCACTGAAAATTAAATATATCAGAGAGAAGTGTTAGCACTAAGAGCTGAGGTAAAAATGACAGTGTGTGTAAGAGTGCCCATTTCAGTGTGCCTGTCACAAAAACAGTGGGATAATCACCACAGAAACACAAGAAATGAGAAAAGTGAATTAGGCCAGTTATAAGGCCATTTGATTAATCCATGCAATTTTTACTTGACCGTGTGGG
>PTEX01000179.1:996573-1090575 GCA_003342815.1 Eudromia elegans | reverse complement strand
GCAGAATTAAATGCACAGATCAAATGGCAAGCCTGCTATATATGTAACTCATAAACCTGATGGGGGAGCATAAACAGTAGCATGTACTGTTACCAGACTAGAACTATATAGGAATGTTATAGTCAGGTGTACATGCAGGGTAATTGCACAGTATATGAAGGATCTAAGTAGAAAAGCATTTAAAAAAAAGACCATTATTGTTAATATCATTAATAAAAGAAAAATTCCATGGAATCTTCACAGACAAAAATTTCAGACCTTAATATACAATATGTATAGTATATTATATATATAAAATAATATACTGCTTTTATTATACTACCAATGCCCCGATCAGAATAATGACAGCAATCAGGAAATGTTATGTGGGATTAACAGAACTGTAAAGTTAGGAGAGGCAATAAGCGTTTTCAACTACCCACCTATGAATTGCATCCATACCTTACTATAATGTAGAGGCAACTCTTTTGGATGCAATAAATAACTGTCCCCAAAATAAGTGGCCTTAAAAAAGCTCAGGAAAAGATATAATTCGTCTGAACTTGATCTTGAGTACAGCACAGGATCTGGCCAAAGGGTTGATAGTGGAGCAGTCACTCTGTAGTAACAGCATCATTACTAGCAGGTTTAACATGGTAGCTTGAGAGAGAAAAACAAAAGTATCCAGCACAGGTTTGTTCAGCTTCGAGACAGGGAACTATGTGAAAACAAAGGAAAACAGATGGGGAGGAAGGGTTACGTGAAAGAGGCAAACAACAGGGCAAGAGGAGAAAGACTATGGGAAGACTGGAAATTATTTTAAAAGTAGTGAGCTAGAAACCAAAGCAGAATGTGTGTCATAATTCAAAAAGAAAAAGGACACTAAGCAAATAATCTGTATGTCTCAACAGGACAGTGAAGATGACTATCAAATTAGTTGGTATTAAAGAAATAGGAAGTTKGGTCTAATATGGAGAACAGAAAAGCCCATAGAACATGGTAGTTCACRTGGAAAGAGTGAATACTGAGAACTAAAAAAAGAATGTGAATAGCACTTTCCAAATATTCTCAAACTAATGCTAAAAACACTTTCAAATACATCAAAAGTAGGAATCAGACTAAGGAACTGCTGGGGCTAACTGATGGCAAAGAGGTGAAGGAGGCACTGGGGATAAGGGCACGGCAGGGAAGCTCCATGATTTCTCTGCATTGGACTTTATGGCTGAGAAGGGTGGGGAGCTTTCAAGACCTGACACATCCTGAGCAGTAGATGGATCAGAAGAGGAAGATGTATTTGAAGTAAATATATGAGAAGTATTAGACCTAGCAGACAGACTACACATTAATAAGTCTCCGAGATCAGATGTTTTCCCATCAGTTTTGAAGGAGTTCAGAAAACTCTGTGAAACTGGAGAACTGCAGGCCAAGGTGTGCAATGTGCCATTGCAAACATCTGCCAATGCCTCCCACCTAGATAACAGCTCTGGGGGGAAATGGGAACTGCAGAGAAGCAACTCACTTCCACACCCCACAAGGTGGTRGTGTCTGTACTGAAGAAGATCACTGAGCACATGAATAAACATCATTTGGAGGGGAAGGGCGGGGGCCTAAAACAAGGAACACCTACCCTGCAAGCCTGCAGGTGTTATAGCATCTCCTGCCATCACTGACAGGGCCGCTTTGGTGGTGCTCGAAGAATTCCCGGTATCARCTATTCTATCTATATGGCCCATATGCTTAACTTATATCATACGTGCTCCTCACTCCACGATAAACAAACCTGATGTCATACGTACCATTCGTAGATTCCTTCTTTACCCTTGCTTTTACATCACAAAGAACTATAAGGCCTATACATACAAAGCCTAAAGCTTATCCCATGGTAGGACAAAACCTTAGTTCTGACTGCATTTACATTGACATATTCTCTATGGATGTGTCTATCAATTTGTTTCCGCTTATGAAAGGGATCTGCAGAGTGTGCTATCCACGAGCACAGCTTACAGCTGTGCAACTTACAGCATTTAGCTCTATGTATGCTGTTACTGCCTGTCTTGTCAGACTCGGGTTAGTTTTGTCCTTCAAAATTTCCTTCTATCCAAACATACTTGTAGAAATTAGAGGAAAAACTGACTCTGTAGGTATTCAGAAAATTCTCCCTTCCCTAAACCAAAGGAACTTCACAGGAACACATTAAACTCTGAAAAAAATCCATTGTGCCACCAATTCTCTTGGGTCCAAATGGGAAACAAACTTTGACTGGCAATGTCCTAACACATCATTCTTTAGCATGTATTATAAATGTTATGTGTGACTATGAATGTACAAAAAATAYTTCATATCACTATGGTATATTGAGGAAGTAGTAATAATGTATTAYATAAAGCAGTTGGATAGTGCATATATAATTCTGATAAATTTATTTAAGCAAATTAAGAATAGAGCAGGAGAGTTATTTTCTGGTTATCTTGGATTGAAATGTTCACTGCTGGAACTTTAATTTAAATTTTTATGATTAGATTATGATAACTATTGTGAACTCAGTACTAAAAGTATATTGTCCTAAAAGTCCATACAAACACCAATTAATCTATTCTGAGATTCTCTGAGCAAGAAAATGTGTTTGCCGTGGAATAYTTTATTAGTGCTTCATTTAAACAAGGTATCTTTCCACAGGGCAAAAATTTCCAGGACTCTGAAGAATGCTGCTGCCACAGCTTTCTCCYTCCTAATTGGATTCACAAGCCAGAAAGAAACGAATCTTGGTTATTATCTGTCACTTAGTTATGGAGGCCCACAAGTCTCAACCTAAAGAACCTGTAGCTGTAGATCTCCCACTCTTGATCCCATCCAGATGACTGATTACCAGTCAGTTCCTATTGGAAAGCTAAAAAATAAAAATAAATAAATAAGTAAATAAACAGGCTGTTCTACTTTTATTTGCTAGGAATGCACCGTATATTTAAGTAAATATTGATTTTCTGATTTTCTAATCTTCAAGATAAAGTATCTCAGAATGGCAATTTTGAAACTGTGGTAGTGCATATAGCACCGCATGCTCCATTAACCTGTGCTTCGTCATCTGCTTGTCGTCAGTCTGGGCAGCTGCAGCCCAGTTCCCAAATATTTGACTGTTTCTTTTTTAGCTGATTGAACTCAAAACCCTAAGTACCACATCATATCATGTCTACCTACCTCCGGTCATCTTTTGACATTGCTTCATCCATTCACACTCTTTCATATTGCTTTTTCTAAAATTAAATAGTAAATTTGTCTGGCAGGAACAATCTCTGCCTCTCAGCTTTATCCAGCCTAACTGTGTCAGTATAAGATGCATGCATGGTTTTTTATTATGTGGATGGGTTTATTTCCAGGTACATTCACAACCTGTTAAGCAAGTTGTGCTGACAGCTTGCTTCAAATATTGAAAAAATCCTTTGAAGGTTAGCAAAAATGTTATGGCTTGAATATCTGCACAGAAATCAGRGAATATCAGATGAAATATTTCCCCAAATAGGGATTTTACAACAAAAACTTTCTGTGTCTGCATTTAAGTATGAAATAAAGGTGTCTTCATGAACAGAAAGAGGAACAGAAAATTAAATTTAGAAATCAAGATAACAAATGAATGAATACAAACAGCAATTCCTATATCCACRGTGTATATATACAGATGTATGTTCTGATTTACCTTCTTGTGATTGTGAATAGTCAGTGGATGTACATCCTACTAATATCTTCATGCCCCTTTTCCCTATCTGTGCACACACGAGGCTCGGGTTCCTTCCCACCTCCAAGGCACTCTGTCAGCAGATTTATCCTCAGCCCAGAAAGAAAGCAGCACATACCTCGGCACTAGGATATCACCTTTATCATGGGCTCTTATGAAGCTTCTGTTACCTTTCATCCTTATGCTGCCTGTCAAATATTCCTGTTTAATTGCAACGTCTATCAATTGAGCACCTCAAGAAGGGGGAAAGACTTGTGGGATATTTAGCCACTTGACAACAGAAATTCCCTTTGATCCTGTCACCTTCCTTCTCTTAGACACCATAAAATACATGGTTTTGATTGTTTTTTCTGACCATTCTTTCTCATTCTCATTAGGAGGCAAAATTTCACTGCCCCATTCCTCAAATCTGAATGAATTTTAACAAAATATTATTATGGTATCATTATCACCTGAGCAAGTGAGAGCTTTTCATTTGGCCACAGCCTTAAGTTCACCTGTGGATGTTGGCATAGATCTCCTTTCCCTTTTCTGCATATTCTGTAAGATTTTGCTTCCACCTTGCACTTAAAAATTATTTCGCATTTCACCAAATGCACCATGAAGACATTTCTGGTGCTCAAGTACACTTCCTACCCTGTGAGTTCATCACTAACCTTCAGCTCACCAAAGCCCCATGTATGAAGCCGRCGTGCCGTGACACTCAGGGTACAAAACGCTCTGCATCTCTGTGTTCCACCTTGTAAAGGTCATCCGGACCTGGACTCTACTCAAAAAATATGGAATAAGACATCTCCACTCTGCTTTCCTTCAAAGAGATGGAATGGGAAACGTTGCATCTGCAGGACTGTCTAATTCCACACTTCTCTAAATACAAGTCTTGCTAGAAGCAGAAGAGTGAAAGTAAAGCCARCACAGGCACATCAAAACCTGCTAGGTTTGGAGGAGTAATGTATGTAATTTAAAGCAACATTAGGAGGAAAARAAGAGTTTTTCCAGACATTAGAACTGAGTTATAACATCTGATTATTTTTAATGATGCCACTTTTGTTTATCAAAAAAGGAGGCCCAGAAACAGGTGGACTCATGATCCATTTGAAACCGATTCTGCTTGCTTTCAGCTCACCAAAGTTACTTATCAAAAAAGCTAAAARAGGTCCCATGCCAAATCCCTCCCTCTTAAAGCTATTCACAACTATTTGTCTTTTTTCCTTTCAGTCTGACAGCACACTGCATGAAATGGCATACCAGAATAACTTCTACGGAGACAAAAGGATGGGCTCTGACAGAGAGCGCTTTAACAGTCGTGAATTTCACTGATGCACAGGATGGCAATAGACTCAGTAAAACTCTGTATGAATTATTTGTCCATCTAATACAAATGGTAAACTTTTTTTCCTTTCTTGCTTTATAGGTGTATCCCACCAAGTCTGGACCTAAGTCTATACTTTACACCCCAGTAGTGGTTTTACCTCAGAATTAAAATCTCAGAAAGGTAAAGAAGGTTGCTCAAGTTCATACACTCATAGATAATTCTGATAACCAATTCTTAGCTCTGAATAAAAGCAAATTCATTTCACCAGAGTAATTAATAAAACAATTGATAATCAAGGATAATATTATCATTCAACTGGCACTAAAAAGGATATGTAAGCATGATATTACTGTGGCTTAGTACAGCTATGTATCGGATAGTTGTCAGTGATACTAAAACACATAGGAGGCTTATGTTCTAGTAGTGACATGGATTTTCGGTGGTAATACCACTAACGGTCATTGTAAAAGAGAACCAAGTCTCAGCAATCGGTGTCATCCTATGACAGATGGCATACAGCCATATAGGGAAGTCAAGTACCTGTCTGAAAGAGCTTTCAGTTTCATTAGGAGAGAAAGACAGGGAAACATGAGTACAAGGTAGTTAACAACTGAACAAGAACCGATGCAGACCCTTGCAAGTATACCCTGCAGCAGGGCCGAAGCAGAAGCCAGCRCTTGATGGCACGGTGGATGCTCCAGAGCTCCTGAAAACTACTGACCATCTGCTGCTCCTCACGTGCTCTGACTTTCCACCCTAGCACAGGCATGAACACACTGCTAGCTTCCAGCAAAAGTTAGTGGAGTAGATTGGATTCTACAGGGTTTCAAAGAAAACAGAGCACCACAGCTCCGGCAGTCAGCAATGTTCTCTGGGCTGTCAGCTCTATGGAAAAGATACTCTTGTACAGGACTGCACAGAAAGGGAAAGGATTGTAACTTTTATAACTCTAATGATTTTTAGATTAAAAATTAGATGACACAAGAATCAGAAAATATTAAAAATCCATGTGGAGACTGTCTATTTAGAGAGTAGGTAGGCATACTAACTCCATGGAGTTTCAGTGATAAASTTTACATCCCACTTGCACCATTGATCTCCCTGTCACAGTGTCATTAAAGAGTCATAATGCGGTAATCGTGTTATAGCAGCTAGGAAGCAAAGTGACATCTCATGTGTATAAGGAGATTCTGAATATATTTGATCATATAATAGGATCATAATCTATTATATTCTTTGTGCCCCAGACTTGGTCTTGTTAATAAGTCTATGGAGTGATATACAGGCATGCTAGCTCAGGTATGAGCGAGCAAAAGCTGATCTGGTAATCTTCACCATGTGTCTGGGACAGATAGAGCTAAATAAATGTGGAGAAAAAAAGTCATCGTGTCTAGTGCAGACATCTAGCTCAGATAAGCACATGAAACAAAACATCTTTTCTGCTTTATCTTCACAGCATGCAGCTTGAGGAGATATCTTTGTTCTCTGAAAGATGTCTCCTGCCTCTTTCATCTTTCATGTCAAGTCTTCCCTACATGAAAATGTTGACTAGGGCTGGGCACTTGACCTGGCAGTGCATCCCAAGAAGCATTATATTAGAATACACCCACCAACCACATGTTTGATACTGTCAGGTCTATTCTGAATTAACTCCATAAGWAGTTTCGGATACCTGCTAGAGGCTGCTCAGTCCAAACTGCTATATGTTGACTCCAGCAGTCCTATTGCCTTATGCCCATCCTGAGAATCATGTTTTTAGATGTGCCTGTTCTGCCTGGATAAGCAGATCCCACGCTCAGTTTAAGAACTCCTCCTTCTCACAGAAGATCTCCGGTTGTGAGGGGGACAGGAAACCATCATGGTTTTTCTTCCTAGTTCATAATGAAAGGAGATTCCATATTTAYCTTGAGCTTAAGTTAAGACCTTGTTACTAGAGCTTGATTACTTCTAAACAGTGAAGTTAAAAGGAGATGAAGGCACTTGTGCGAGGGAGTCAGTCACAGGGGAATGAGGATTTCTGCACATTCAGATAGTATGAACAGCTCGTGTTTTGCTCAGCAGAGGACAGTTCTCACTGCAYAGAACAATGTAAAGACTGTGCTTTAGTCTTTTTAGTCTTATCCTTTAGCTGTTACAATCATCATCACCATCTTAATAAGCCAAAAACCTCTAGTAATTGTATTGTGTGAAATTAATATATGTTCTCGTGTTAAACTCTTATACAGATTAGTCTGAAAGGTGCTAGCCTCTTGCCTGGGTTTTCTGATTAGGGATTTTTACTGCTGGAGACTGAGTGATAAATTATGCTTAATGTGTTATTAAGTACTTCTTCTAACAATGATAGATGACGATACKTAACAGCCAGAGGCAAAAACCATTGCTTTGATCCGAAGTAATTCAGACGTAGGAGCTTGCTTTGTCATCACAGCATGTTTCTGAGGGTAGACAGAGCCGAGCTGTGGACAGACTGTGTGGGGTGGTTCTGTCAGCAGCTTTGCAGTGAATAAATCACAGTAATCACCGGAATAGATAGCAGTGATTTTCCATGCTGTTCCCAGATTCCATAAACATCATAGTAGTGCTATGTGCTCATGGTGAAACAAGCGATTTTCACTACAATTTCTTAAAAAACTTGTACTGAAGATACTACCAAGATGTGTTACTTCGACTGTTTGTTCCTAAATCTGTGCATCCATTCCTAATCTCTTCATCTGTATGATGCCGTGTGTACATTCACAAGGCTCAACTGGCATGTCAACTGTTCATGCCATCCAGGGTAAGGTAATTGGTTTCTTCCTGGCAGGTAGTGATAAGCACACTGAAGTGGGCAATATGAAGACAGAACTCACTATGTACAATAATAGTATAGTATAACTATTGGTAATGCTTTTAATTAATGAGTTATGACATACAATACAATAATGTAATATGCATATATAAATGTAACATATAACACATAATGTATACTTAACAATAAAAAAAAAAGTGTGGGAAGAATGCCAAACAGGCCAGCCTCCAAAATTACACAAGAGGTTGCTCAGCAGTGACAGCAACCTGTCATATTTTTCAATAACACTCTCTTTTTATAAATTGTCCTCAAACTCAGCTAATGTCCCAAAATCAGAACGCAATTGTTTCTAAGGTTAAAAAAAAAAAAAAAAAGAAGACTAATATTCAGTGTCTTGCTGGAACACCAGTTACAGCAAGTTACCAGTTACTGTTACACAACTTTTCCATTTTCAGTAGGCTGGGGTTTTCTCAAATAATCAAATAAYCAAATAAATAATCTATACAGTTTTATTTGGCATTGACAGACTGAACTTTATTTCACTGAAACAGAGAGTTAAGTGCCAATAACWAAAAAGAGATGCTTAGCACCATTCATTCCTTTCTAGGAGCTGCCAACCAAACTCAGTTTATGTTAGTATACCTGTTTTWTTTAAGATTAAAAGTTTTTGCAAGTTCATAAAGATCATGTTAGGATCCTGGGGAAAAAGAGTAATTATTTGCCAATTCTAAATGAGGCAACAGTTGGCATTTAACACAGGTATTGTCCTATTAACACATGATGCCAAAGTATGATTTCTATAAATGTAGGGTTTTTAAAAAAATTACTATATTCAGTAGTATGCTTAAAGTAAGCATAAACTTARCCCTTCAGCAATAAATAATTAAATAAACAAAAATAAAATAAACCTAATAAATAATAAATCAGTTCYTGCTATTGAAAGGTCAATGAGAATTTTGCCATTAATTTCACACAGGAAGAGAGCTCGATCACCTCCACAGCTCCACTTGATATGAACTCTCCTTTTACTCCCCTCACTAGCTCTTTTCTTTAGCCAAACTCCAGCCTAAAAGCTTTTATTGCCACGCTGGCCATGGGGCCCCTTGGTCTGCTGCTCTACAATATCCCCTGCTATTTATCTTCCCCTGTTGTCCACRCAATTCCCATGAGTTATGGCCATCCTCGTGTTTTTCCAGTCCATTCTGTACTCTGAACTACCAGCATAATGCTCTGCAGAGGAAGGCAGCAAATTCATACGACGTGTTGGGATGACTCAGCTAATACATTTCCCTCCGTTAGCTGGAACAGTTGGACATTAAAAGGGGCCCAAACAAACATGCTGAAGATGCAGATCTGCAAGTTACATTAAATGTGGGATGTAATGGAGCAGAGTGGCTTAGAAGCTCATAAATAACCACTACATCACCTTCACCACCACATTTTAGTTCCACAACCCAGAAACCTATTAAAGATAAGTAATTATCACCACCCCTCCCCAGGAAGCGTTCTTCACAAAATGGCCCTCAGACAGATTAATGCTTCCTTTTTCTGCAATAAAGTCTTGATTTTCAATTTTTGGTACAATTAAGAAGCACTGTAAAACATTTTTATTATCTTTTTTTTCAGATCGAGAGACAATTATTGTGCTGTTTGTATATGCAGCAACCTATCCATGTATTAGTCATTTTCCTTATTAGCTTCTGCTTTAAATTGCATGATAAAGAATTATGGACACAATTGTGATCCCACAGTGTTTGTTTTCATTTTTTATGGCTTGGCAGCACAAATGAAAAGAGACAGCTAATGGCCTGGGTAGGGGTATGTGTGGTCTCCAAGGGAAGGCTGCACTGAGAGGTACGAACACTAGTTAAAGAGGCAGGGAGAAGAGATATTATTTTTCAAAAAAAAAACCACTCTTTTTTTTAAGTCCTTCCAAAGTTATCTTCCTGTAATTACCTGGTGGCGTGTTCATTCCGTATGTGTTAATTGGAACAAGTTTTCCTTTGGCCAAGCGGCTTCTCGGAATACCCACTCCCACCGCACCCACGCTGTGTTGCACCAAGAGGAGCATAGGCTCTTCTGTGTCTGCCCTTCACAGAGCTGCAACCTTGTGTATGAAAACTCAGAGGAGGCTGCTCAGCAGAGACCATCACCCAAGCCCTGATTTGCTATGGACAGATTTGTGAGCACGGCAGCCAGGACTGTGTTTATTCTAGGGAGCAAAATGGGCCGGGAACCATTCKGTAGACTTGAGGCCAACTGGCACAGCTCAGCGTTCATCCTTCTGGCTTAACTTCYTTATCTTCAAAAACAGAGTGGCCACATTCAAATTGTTTCCTGGGAAATGTCGACAGCTTGCGCCACCTCCCAAAACCTCTCTAAGTGTTTCCTTGGAAAACACTATGCCAGGATTGCACTAAGAGCTTAACAGTACAGCCCCTCACATCTCACCACACATGCCCATAACCTCACACTGTTTAGTTTCCTGGTATAGGCATAACCATGGAAACTACTCTGAATGTGTGTGCAGAAGAGGCTATGGGATGAAGAATAAATCCTCCCAATGATGCATTATGAATGCAACATGAAGTGCCCTTACAGAGCTTTGTTAAATTCTGATGGTCTGTAGCTGTAAAGTGTTGTTTAACTGTGGAGAAAAAAAAAGTTATTTATATGCAGTTCTACCACCAGCAGTGAATCTAGGGCTATTTTTACAAATACCTCTCCTTTTAGGTACTGGCTGGGTTTGTAACTGTTTAATGGTGACTAAGAAATTAAGATACCTCTCAAATAATAGTTGAACAGTGAGGATTGGATGGCCTTTGAGTTGAGAGGTCAGTATAACTTAATGCCCACACTGCTGCATGCTCACTGCTGTATTACCACCCAGCTGGTGTAAGTTTTCACAGAATCACAGAATGGTTGAGGTTGGAAGGGACCTCTAGAGAACATCTAGTCCAAACCCTCTGCTCAAGCAGGAACATCTAGAGCACGTGTTGCAGGGTTGCATCCAGGCATTTTGTTGTTGTTGTTTTTTGTTTGCTTGCTTGTTTTTCCCCAAAATTCCMATTTTCCCATTCTTATAACTTCCTTACAGTCAATATATCCTTATGGACATATGTGCTGTGGCAGCCCTTCTCTCTTTGGCAACATGATCAGAGGGATTATAGTGACTGAATTTGTGTATAGCACAAACCACAAGAATTCCCTGCCTCAAATCCCACAGTCATAGCTGAATTGGAGCAAATCCTTGCAAAACCAGCAGTCTTTACTCAACATTCCCACTGATGAGGAAGAGCAACACACTTAAGTGGATTGCTGCATTGATCAAGCCTTGATGCATTGTGCTTGATGATTAACCACAGATTGTTTCAATACTTTCTGCATCCACTCATTAGCSTGATACATTGTATCTGGGCTTGCAATCTTTCTCAGCAATGCCTGGAAAACTGCAAATCTAACTAGATCAATTAGACTACAGGCATTATTTGCTGATTTCTGTTGGTCTTTCTCTTTAATCAGTATCTTTGTCAGCATCCTTATTATTTAGCCTCCCACACAAGACCTATGTAATGACACACAATTTTCCCCATCAATTTTAAGGAYACATAGCAGTTGATATGTTCATTCACATGTAGTTAACTAGGCACAAATATACACCGGCTTCTAATCTTCTTATAGGATGAAAAGCCTACTGTTATTAAGTTTCCTCTCGTGTATGTAATTGCTTGCTAATARCCCATCAATCATGTTTCATAGGGAGGCTTTGATTTGGGAGTATTTCTTTAAACTCCTCATTTGGATCTTTCTTGAACCCTCTTCCAGTTACAAATATATTATTTGGACGGTAACATCAGAACTGCATTAATTCTAAAWGCAATTAGACCAGAACAAAATTCACAGCCAATATCACAGTACCACAGAGTAATTCAAGAGGGCTCTAAGGTTATCTCCTGCTAAAAGCAGGACAGATGTCCTACTCTCTCTGTGCATTTTCCTCACAGCGAATAATTCCTTTTCTTTTGGTCAAATCAGAATCTCTCCTGTTTTGGCCTCTTTTGCACCTGCCATGCACTGCTGTGAGGTGACTAGCTGCRTTTAGCTAATATCTTCTCCATAATGCCCCCCATAGGTGCTACCAGGTGCCCCCAAGGCCTTGTCAGGGTAAAAGCTCYCAAAGCCTCTGCTCCAGTCTTGACAAGCCCAACTTCACCAGCCTCTGCTTACAGGAAAGTGCTCCAGCACCAACCATCTTGGTATCTCTTTACTGAGATACTAAGTTTATCCAAGTTTACTTTACCAATTTATCCATGTCCTCTGTACTGGAAAGTCCAAAATTCAGTGCAATAGCTAGACGCAGTCTAACAAATGTGGAAGGAGGTAATATCCCTTCCCTAGATCTCCTGGCCATGCTCCCTGTTCAAAAGCAGTACGCACCATCCAACAGGACCCCCATGTCCTTTTCAGAAGACCTGCTCCCCTGCTAAGCCGTCTCCAGTCAGTGCTGCTGAAGGCACTTCCTCCTTCCCAGATGAAGAACTTTGTACTTCTCCTTGATGAGCTTGTCAACTTATACCTCTAGGCTAAGTCCCTCTGACCCTGCCTTCAGACATTGACTACTTTCCCCAGTTTGCCATAAAGCTGGCAAATTGCAGCATATCTGCTCTCCCAGATCACTGATAAACATATTAAATAGGCTAAATCCCAGTATAGACACCTAAGGAAGTCCATTTGTTACTGGTCTTCAGATTGAGGGTAACCCATTAACCACCATCTCCTGAGCCTGATGATCCAGTTATTTTCACCCATCTAGTTGTCCCCTCACAGTGTCTCAGCTTGGATACAAGGATGCTGCCAGATACCATGTGAAAGCCTTGCTAAATGAAAGGTAGATTTCATCCCCTCTCCTTCGTCCGTAGTTTTGAGGTTTTATCCTTCTAAGAATCAAAGCATTCATTTCAGCCACAGCATGTTCTTTATATATGAAAACCCTGTATACTTTTCAGAGTTCTCACTCTGAGACTAGATTCACTGCAGCCTGTAGCAACATCATTATTTGATCCTTATTATAACCTTAATAGCTGAATTCCGTCTCTATTCAGCCTTGTTTAAAAGGAGCATTGTTGACTGAAACTTAACTTACCAAATGGTCAAAACTGCTCAGCTTCAGTGACTCATTCTCATATTATTTCTGGCGTGTAATGTAGGATTTGTTACAGAGCTGCCAATGAGATAAAGAAATGGATATGCTCTTTTATTTTATTGTTGTTATCGTTTTCTCTGGATAAAGCAGCCTTTATGAGTATCACCAGGAGCTATATTTTAATGAGGTTTGGCTTAGTTTATCCAGAGGCACATCAGTAGCACAGCTGAACCCAGGACAACTTTCAAAARCCAGGCTGGAGACTTTCTACTAAACATGAAATTAATTCTTTGAGTTAAGTCTCTCTGCTGTCAGTAACGCCTATTCAAATCTTTTTATCTTGACTCCGCCTGAAAGTTATGTCCTCCGTAAGCCTTATTTTCTGCTATTTGTGTGCAACATTCTTTATTCAAACATAGCCAAAAGAGCCTCATCTGGTTTGATCTCCCCAGCATGAGACCAGAAAAGCAGACACTTTCCTTGACTGCAAAAGCAGCAGAAAGCGTATATTCTGTCTCATAGAAATGTTTAGAGGCAGGATGCTAAAGAAGATTCTTCTCTTGATTTTTTGTTATGTTTCCAAGTTAACTTCTTTGTGATTTTATTTAATTACTATTAACACTGAATAATTACACTAGTGATGCTTTTTCATCCCAAGCAAAATTCCCAGTGAAGCTCCTGAGCTCGTAAGATGGAATTTATCACTCTGCAGACTTGCATCTTGGGCCAAGAAGTGTCACCTAATAATCCCTGACATCTAATCTAAAAAGAAAGTCAAGGATCATGCCCTATGGAAAAATGTACTTTATAGAGCAGGACCCGTACTTGTTCACTTGAATCACAGTTACAACACACACACAATGTTTATACCTTTTTGAGTCTTTCTTTCAATTATTTCCTGCCCACATGCTTGCCTAGTGCTTGCTCAAGGTCCCACTTATAACGTTTATAGCTGAAAATAATGGTCACTTTTCCTTTCACACAATAACACCATTGGGGCAGAGGAACCCCTCCTTTTTCCACATAAAAATAAAATAAAACAAAAGCTGGAAAAAAAATGAGAACAGAATCATTTCCAGCACAAAGACAAGCCTAAACTTTATCCATTTTCACACAAAATGACTGAAGGAACAGTCTTACTAATTTAATCCCCATTTGTTTTTCCTGTAATGTAGTTTGTAAAGGTTAGAAGTCCATCTGCTTGTCTTCCATCAGAGATGCTGCACTCCCAGCTGCAGATGTGGCAGTCTCAGCRCAAAATAAGCAACGGCTTAAACAGTTTCATTCGTAGCCTAAATGTAAGGACTTTCTCTCTTGAAAAAAAAAGAAAGAAGGAAAGAAGGAAAGATAAAGATGTACAAGATAGAGATAACCTGGTAATAGCCCTGATTAGATTAGGGAATCCTGATCTCAGTAACTCCCAGAATCACTTTTCCCTAGTCTTACACCAGAGAAAATTTGAAGAACACAGAGTAAAGTCTAAGACTTTGACCTGGAGGGTGACCCCYAGTGCTGCTTGCCAGTAGGATTTGATTGAAGTTGTATTTTGCAGCACTGAGGAGCTTCCTATCCACATTCCCCTTACAGAGAGAAGTGAAACCTCATTCTATTGAAGTCCAATCATTATCTTGAATCATTTCAGGAGACKGTGATGTCACGCACAGACTATAACATGTGGAAGTGGCCAGTCTCATTGTGCAATCAAATTATTTAAATTCAGATTGCAGCTGTGCTTTTGAAGCCACTGGGGCTGGATGGAGGAAGAGATCATGCTGTGTTAGGTACTGAGCCAGCTCAATCTCACAGAACTGCTGCTCTGATTTCAGCACAACTCCACCAATATAAAGCCTCTTTCTTGGCCACCTGGGATGTCATGAAGATGCTGCTGACATTTCACTTCTGAGCTGCCTACCTCAAGTGATGCTTTCCTTTAATGTAATGTGAGTCAGGAATATCTGTTGAAATTAGGAGAGCTATGCTACCATAAAATTTAAATCAGTAGGACCCTAGAATATGTTGTCAGTGCTCTCTTCAGACATAACCACATCTATACATGCCCTCAGGTCCCATTGCACTCACCCGCTATAAGCAGACAGGAATCTGCTGTGCCTCTCATCCCACTCCCATCTCAGTCAAGCAAGCAGCACCAGCCCAAGAGCCCTTTCACCATACTGAGGACTTTCTGCTGTGCTATCTGCATACAAGCCATGAAAGAAGACAGCAGAACAGGAACCAGGTAAAGTGTGTGGAGGGAACTAGAAGGTAGCCGTGTCTGGTAGCCTGACATCCCTGTGATTTTGTGTTGTTCTGAGCTCTCCCAATGGGTTATACTCACGAGAGCAGCCCTCTCCCACACCAGATGCAAAGGGACCTTCATAACTCCAGCGCTCAGTTCCTACTGGCCTGCAAAGGGCCTTCACTAACCTGAGAGAAAGGTGGAAAAAGCAGCAGGTGTTACAAAATGCTGCAGAGCTGTAGAACCGTGAATAAGTCCGTCAGACCCTGCTTAGGAAATATTAAGGAAAGTAATGTAACCAGAACTTAAGACATTTCTCTCTAGGAATAATTCACAGTCCTCAGTTTCTGTGTGTGCGTGTGTGTTCATTTCTGGACTCCAAACATTAGTCTGTGAATTTTTGTTTTCCCCTAAGCTTCATTTATTTCTTTTTTTCAGAGTGGCTGCTTATTCTCAGCCCCTAGAAGAGACAGCAACTACTAAGATATTTAAGCCCTCCCAGAATATATTTAAGATCATTCCAGTACCTTGCATCTGTCTCTCCAACCTTTATCCYTCACTCATCTGGAAAACATCATCCTGCATGGCTGCGTCTCTAGCGGTTTGGCCATGTTTTTAAGGCCAATCCCAGAGGACTGTCTCTTGTACATAACTTTCTCATGACCCCCTACCTGCCTGTTTCTACTCGAAATAGGGTATATTTTAAAATAAAAGCCCTACACTTCTCCTTTCTTTGTGGAAATCRCTCCATCCCTCCAGACCTGAGACTGACCCCTTTACAGAGATTAGCAGAGGCTTTATCTCCATTGGTTTTATTGCCTACCGAGTGTTTTATATACCTGCAATGCAGTTTATTTTCTATGCTCTTATACTCTGCAACGGATAAGACTATGGTCCTTTTCTAKGGCTGCTCAAATGGCTTGCTGTCTTGGAAAAAGTCAAGGATCAAATGGGCTTGGACAATTTGCAGTGATTTCTTGAGGATGACTGCTGTGGCAGGGCAGGAATATCAGAGCAGAGACTGCAGCATGCACAAGCACCACTTTTCTAATATAAAAATCTTCCCATTACATACGGAAAACCAGGCAAGGGCCAGCAGTGTTAAATGCAACTCAGCATTTGTTCTGCTCTCAAAGAAGGCCTGATTTGGAAGAAGTATAGCACCTTCCTGATAAATCTTTAGTTCTGAAGATGCAATATGTCAGCAAAACGAGGAGAAAGCAGGAGAAAGAGAAGCTAAAAAAAAAATGATATTGTGGTCAGGACCATGCAACAGACATTCAATCTGGAAATGGTAATGGGGAAGAAATGCAAGGGAACATAGATAGATGCTATGGGCTATAGGGGATAATAGAAAAAACAGATCGAGTCGAGGGGACTTGTAAAACTGAATTAAACCCCACCTTGCTGCACTGGTGAGATGGATCTGGTTAACCTGCTGTCTATTCCTGCAGTTACAAACACTAGCACAACAGAGAGGCTAGATATCAGGAGGAAAGTTTCACCAGGAGTATCACATTTCTTCACTTTCCTCCCTGAAATATAGCTCGAAATGGTGTTCTATAATATCCATGCAGGAAAAAAAAAAGGCAAAACATTCCCATACCAGCTATACTGTCATGAAACAAGTGGGGACGGGGGTGAGTGACACAGTGCACCTCACTTATGTGAAAGAAACAGTAATAGGTTTTATWGCTCATCTATCACATATACTAGTGATATTCTCTCTTGAAAACAGTCCACCGCTACAAAGACCTAAACAGTTAACAGCAAGGGAAACAATGTATGATTCTGGTTATGTGTTTGACACACACCAGAATTATAAAGCCATAGGGAAAGAGAGCTAACTTGGGRAAAAAAAGAAAAAGGAAATGTGGCCAGAGGTCTAAAATACATTCCTGAGGTCAAAAATGAAGAAAACTTGAAAATGGTGTACAAAAGAAATGGACATTTTTAGATTTGATRCTTTCAGGAAGCCAAGAATTTACTCAGAGCTCAGTTTTGCTGCTGAAGTCTTCCTACAGAAAGACGCAGAGGTCTGCTGCCCAGCAGGGAAACCCTATGGATGTCAGAGCAAGAAAAGCACTCTCTGAAGTCAGAAAGCCGATGGWCTTATCAAAACCTTCCCCCTCAACAGTGCAAGGAAGTTGGCCCTGGGGCTTTCCAGGTACCCAYTCATCTCTGATTTCCTTAAGGATTATTTTGTTTTCTCACAAAAATACCAAAGCTGAAGATGATCTCTGAYGGGTCCTGGCATTTCAGACACACAGTCACTGGCAATGTTCAAGAAACATGTAGATGAGGCACTTAGGGATGTGGTTTAACAGGTATAGTGTTGAGAGGCTTACAGTTGGGCTTGGTGATATCAAAAATCTTTTCAAATCATAACTAACTATTCTATGTTCTGTGTTTTTATCTATGATTCTTTAGGCTCTTACTTTGCTACTCCATTGTTTCTTTTCCTTCCATATTCTTTGACTCACAGTACTCTTTTGAAGAGACAATCTAACAGTTCCCTTTAAGGGGGACAGAAGGGGGAAGAGTTTAGGACATTTTCGGTGTTTCCTCTGTGGACCATTCACAGCCATATCAGTCSCCTCTGTGTTCTCTTTATCTCCCCAGGGTTCCCTAGGACAGTAGGGAGAGATGTTGCTGGGCTGTGGAGGAACCAAAGCTCTGCGGAATTAACTTCATCTCCATTGGGATTCCCCTYTGGTTGCCATCTGCTCCCTCTCCTAGGAAAATCCTCCTGTACGGTCTGCACCAAGCAGACAGTCCCATTCTGCCAGAAAATATTGTATATCCCRAAGGTTGTGCACAAGGCTGGGCCAGGTCCCTGAAGCCCAGCCGAATGTGCAACGGCTCAGYCACCATTTTGCTCTGTGTAACTGGGAGATCTACCTAGGCAAGGATTATAGGTCTGGACTTGAAGGAAGGGCTCTGCTCCTGCTGTGACCTGCCATGCAGCTTTCCACGGAAAAAAAAACAGTGTAATAGAACCAGATGATCCAGCCCAGAAACACGTTAGTTGATAAAAAAATGTACTCTCCAGGCTAGTTATTCAGATGCTTCACCAAGGTACTGAAAGATATTTTGAGGCATCCCAGAAGGCCACCCAAAAGAGGAGCTGATTTCAKTGGCTCTGAGACTCTTACCAGAGGAGCCTGTTTTGTGCCATCAGTTTTACTGAGGAACAAACAAACAGATGAATTGCCCAATTTACCTATTGTTAAATAAACAATTTAACAATGTGATTAAGCATGCTCTGTGTAAATTATGGATTACAAGTCATTTTAGAGTAGGATCTCCTCTGGAGATGACAGCATTTCTTTGTCAGTTTCAGACTGGATAAATCTCCAGACAAAATGCTTCTTTTTCAGACTGCTGCAGGGAAGCTAATTTCATCTTTAATATATTCTGTAACATCAAAATGTGATGTGGAACAGAAAGTTCCGATAAATTCTTTTAAGGATATTGGAAATTAGAGAGAATAGGCCCCTTCTTGGGCCTACAACAGCATTTAGAACTGTATGGGCCACTGAAATCCCCGATAAGTCCCTTTTTTGGATGAGAACCTGCTTATCTTTCCCTGCTTACTTCAGAAGAAGTTTGTGTAAGAAAATGAATATGAGCCCATGTTTCCCATAGGCCAAGCCCAACCTCATGATACTACGCCAGGTTTCCAGAACTTACACTGCTCAAAACAAGGAGTGAGTTCAGATCTACATGGTCATTCATCTCCTTCCCATATCTGTGCTCCATGAGATAAAAATGAAACATTTGGTAGCAGACAAGGCAGCAACCAATTTAGACTTGGTTGAGATTTATGCTGAAGCAGAACTACAGGCATGCTAAATATCACTTTCAAGTTTTTTCCTGTAAATTTTAGCAACCGTAAACATTTGTAACAACTAAAAATCTCTCTTTTTTCATCATATATAACTTAGACAACATGAGATCACTTGGGTTTAATCACAGATTGTACACAGATTATTACATCCTACACCAGGTTTCAGATACACTTGATTTAAACCAGTCAAGGCTAAAAAAAATCCCAATACATAACTGTTTATTGGCAATATAGTTTTTCCTTGTATTATGCAGAATATAATTTAATAACAAAATGAATAAAATCAAAATATGTTGGCTAGGATGATAYAACAGTTTTGTATTACCTAAACATAGATTATAATTAAATAAAAATAATTTTGTATTTTTTATTGGTTATAAAAGTTTGGTTTTAGGCAGTTATAAGTCTACAGGCCTTCACTCAGAATGGCTGTTGGGAGTAATATTGAAGTAAATACCTGAATACCTGAGCACCGCTAGCACTAAACTATGAATATAATTCAGTCCAATTTCCTTTGATTTTGACATAACCAGTTTTGAAAGTCACAAAGTACATCACCAAACTGTGTAACCTGATTGCATCTAATATAAATCTAGATAAAAGGTTGTATCATTTTTAATATATCACCTTCCTTAGAATGCTTTTGGATTGCTGACGCGTCAGCTAGATTGCTGTGATCAATAAAAGCAAAAAAATAATGCTGAGATATTAGAATTTCTATAATACTCCTGCTCAGTTTTTCACATAATACTTAGTAACCAAGTTTTATGTCTAAACCTGCCAATCTGAAAATGTAATTCATATGATAATGAAATGTCAAATAAGTCTTGAGCTAGAATCTGGATATCTGAAGTATTTTATTTTATTAGGAAGACATTTCTTAAAGATATATAAAGCTATCAGAGACCCAACTTATCTTCTGTCAACATTCTAATAGCAGCATATTTGTTTTACTTGAATTCAACTTCCTCCTAGAAAATCACACTTCCAGAGCACTAAAGTCTAATTACTGATTTACTTATACAGTATATTATCCTGTAATGAAGATGAAGCCTATTAGAACAGACAGCTCACTGCAAGTTCAAATGGTAGAGAACAATAATTCTGGCATGTCTGAAAGCAAGGAAAAGTATTAGTTTGCTGATGTCAAGCTTTCTGATTTGATGATCTGAGAGAAACAGACTAATTTGCACCAAAATTTCTCTAATAGACCTCTGTTTTTTGCAAGGAACCTCTTTGCAATGTAAACCTATAGCATAACCCATACATTGCTAGGGGCAGAAGGAACGGGAGTGGTAAGGCAAATCAAACCGAGGCATCACCACCCCACTAGATACAGAAAACCCTGGSTAGAATTTGATTTTGACCTGGGCAATTTAATTTGGTAAGAACTATGATGGACAAGAGAGGAAAAAAGAATGAGATGGTTCTGTTCAAAATAAAAAAACAAAGCATGTTATGCAGCCCCTTAATTTCCAGCAGACACTGTAGAAAACAAACCAAAACAGCAACTATTGGAATTTAGCAATATGAAAAATAATGGAACAGAAATGTAAAGTTTTGATTCAGTGCATGTTCACCACTCTACCCCCACAGGTCAATGGTCGATACACTTACAGCAATGGAAAGAMATAGTGGCACAAGTATCAAATGCTGAAACAGTCCTATAAAGAAGTAAAAGGATTATTGTGAAATTGAAATAATAATAATAAAAGAAAAGGAATAAGCCTTATAACAACCTTCCAAGCCTATTTGAATGAGGCATTTTTGACCTTAACAGTGACATTTTCCATGAAAAATGGAGAAAGAGCAGTTGGTCTCAAGCAAGGCCATAAGTGTGTATTAAATAAAAAGAAGTATCTGATGTTAGAGGATAAGGAGGTAGAGGAAGTCCTTCACAAGGTAATCAGTAACATTCCAGTAAGCTATAGGATTCACAGTGAATAAAACACTTATCTAACCTGGGCAGGGGAGTCACACTGATGGAAACACAGACACTTCCAGGCTAGGGGATGATTGCTAGCTAATGCCTAGCAAAATCTTCCTTTAAAATAAATGCTTTATATGCTTAAATGCTTTATTCAAAGGTTTTCTGAAAAGCAGGGCATCTTGAGTTTTGAGATATCTGATATTTTTTCTCTTTCTGCTCTATACCCTGATTCCTGTCTAGTTACCTGTCTGCTACCAGAATGGTCATTCAGGGACCTGAACATCGCATCCACGGAACTTTAATCAGATGCTTGCAGACGATGGGATTCTCTTCACCTACTAACACTGAGAATGATAAAATACTTTCTGATGCATTTCCAGTTCAAAGAAAAGGGAAGTCTCATGAAGGAGTAAACTCACATGCTCTAAGCAGGGTTAGATTTCCACCTTAGCTCTGGAAGGTATAGGAATTATTGAAGTGGCTTTTTATTGCTGCATTAATTTCTGAGGCTGCACCCAGGGTGGAACTGATCAGTTCTATATGCATTCACATTCAGTATTTTCATGGCAATTAAGTGGAACTCTAGTAACATTAAATCTAGTAGCTATCCTGGATTTTATCCAATACCCACTTCTTCAAATTCCTGCAGGTTAACATCATTTTCTTATAATGATAGAGTCCTTTTAACCCCAAAGTCCCAAAACATTTCAGAGAAATAAATCGATGARTAATTATGATGTCTGAGTTCAGGAGCTYTGTTGTAATGTCATGTTCTGGGGTYATAAGCACAGACAAGTTTATAATCTGTGATACTATACACCTTGGTTGGTTTTTATAACAGTACCTAGTTGCTCACATTTTGTTCATTAGATGCATTCTGCCAATAATTCTTTCCAAACAGAGCCCCAAAATGAACACAGCCAACTAATGTTCTTTGTGTCAGACCTTGGTAGTTTGGTGGGCAAATGAGCTTACACTTAAAATTCTACTTGGCACTTGAGAAAACAGATATCTAACTGTAAAAATTAAACACCTTCCTGTGCCCTGCTGTGCACGCTGAATTATGCATGACAGAATGCTTTTTCTGAAGATAAAATATCTTCAATACAATCACTTAGATTATTATTGAAATGTTGACCATGTAAAATATATCATTTTTTATCCTCAAAGAAGCAATGTGGACATTCAAAACTGAACTGTCTACTTTTATGCTTGATGGTTCATTCATTCATTGACTGTTTTTGCTAATAATAAACAACCAAAGAATATTCTTGACTTTTGCCTTTTGTATCAGAATAGAGTTTGCATTGCTGCAGATGAAAATCAGCTAGTGCTATTGAAATCATCCTTTTACCTGAAAGGTAGTTTGACTGAATAACCATTAAAACACAAGAAACAGAAAGATCTGAATAGCTCAATACTTCTACACTAATAAGGATTCTTTTATTTATGGAACGTGCCTTGCTTGCCCCTAGCAAACAAAATGAATTATTGATCCTTTATTCACTTTTAGCTAATTAGATCTCATTTCTCAGCTTCTTACTAATATGGCTTTCTTTCCTCTGGATTCATTGTAAGTCCACTCTAATTATCCTTGGTGGGGAAGCAATCAACGCTCCCCCTAGGAGACTGAAGACTGCTTTGTTTCAGCCCATCTTTAAAACCCCAAGATGATTAAGGGATTGGAGCATCTCCCATATTAAGAGAGGCTGAGAGATCTGGGGCTGTTCAGTCTGGAGAAGAGAAGGCTCAGGAGGACCTATACATATAAATGCACATTGGAAGAGCATAAAGTAGATGGAGCCAGATTCTTCTCAGTTAGTGTCCTCTGACAGGACAGGATACAATGGGCACAAAGTGACACAGCAGAAATTCAACCYGAGCACAAGAAAGCACTTCTCCATGGTGTGGATGACTGAGCACTGGAACAGGGGAAGTTCTGGAGCTCCTTGGAGATACTCAAATCTCAACCTGGATGCAGTYCTGGGAGACTTATTGCAGCCTTATTTGAGCAGAATGGTTGGATCAGATGATCTCCAAAGGCCTTTCCAACCCTAACTGTTCTGTGATTCTGTAAACTTAGTGGAACATATGCGTCTCATTGGTAGGTGCTGTAAGATTTTCAGGTCTCCTGGATTCTGCAAAATTGGTGGTATTATGGAAATAGATTATGCTGTCCATGTCCTATCATYCTTTCATCTCTTCCACTCTGGCACCTTTTAGAGTTAACACCACAGAAGTGGACAGTGGGGAAAGAAAAGAAGAAAAAAAGAGCAAGTGTTGATTATTGCACCTTGTTCCAACTGTGTATAGGTCAAAGGGGATAAATATGAGGGCTGTAACATCATTTTTTTTCACAAATAGAATAAAAATTACTGATATGGCACCATCTGATCTGTAACTTTCCATCTGCCAGCTGCAAGAAGGAAAAAGGGAGAGCAATTAAGAGTATTAATTGGAGCTTGAAGCACTGCATGATTCGTGATACATGAAGAAAGACTAAGATACATCAAAAGATAATGTGTTTATTTAAAACARAATAGAAGCATGATTTCTTTAGTCTTGTATATTTAATGCAGTAGATTTTTTCCCTGACTGCACCAAACTTTCCACAAAATCTCCTGTACTTGCTTTGAATAGTCAAATTTCTAGCTCAGTCTATCTCAGTCTAATTCAAGCATCTGATCACTAATTATTTGCACTGAGTTAACATTACAGTATCAGTAGTTAGATTATTTACTTAGTGATTTTCATTCTGATGTTTAATAATGTCATTCATACTATTGTGTTAACAACAACAAATCCCAGCCTAATCTAAACCTAAAGCCTTTCTTTAGGTTTCTGGATAAATCCTACACAGCATGATAGAGAATTGGATCCCTAATATGAAATTGATTTTGACCATTAGTAAAACCACTACAGTTTCTACAGGAGAAAGATATATTTATTGCTTGACTAAAGTATTTCTTTAGAGAAAATCAGCTTCTCAGGTGAGCTCACCCCTGTGGATAGGTGAAGCRCAGCGCTGTAAAATGATGTAGGTTGGTGTGCAGCGTGGTTTCACATCTCCATGAGAGACCCAAAAGTAAGCAAAAAATCACAATATTAAACACAAAACAATGAAACATTTATTCACAAATCCATTTGAGAAAATCATTCTTTTGCCTGCAAAGGTGGCAGAAGCAATAYAGCAGTGTGCAATCCTTGTTCCTGCCACTCAACAGGTTATGTKGGCTTCTCACAGCAACAGGCATTCAGGACACAAAAGCACATGCCAGAGTCTTGTCCACCTGCATAAATCATATATCCATGATGAGGAAAATAAAGGTTCAACACAATTGCATCAGCAGCTTGTCTCCTGGCCAGCAGAAGTCCTTGTGCACATMAGGGAATTAAAGGAGAGCATCCACACACAGACAGACCTAATACTCCCAGCCCCACAACCAGAGCTATTCACTTAGGCAAGGTCCAGCTGAACACTTGCCTGCTCAGGAAAGCCCATGGAGGGAACACAGAGGCATCACCTTGGTCTCAGTGGGGCCAAGTTTCCAGCCCAATGGAATGGATGCTCAGCATGGTTGGTAAGTGCCCCATTCCTGTAAGGGGCACAGTGAGCAGGATGAGCACACCATGGGCAGCCCCATGGCTTAATCCTCAGTGCTGAGAATGGGCCTAAGGAAACCAACCACTGAAAAGTTACTTACTTCACCTCAGAAAGCTCTTCTAGCTAAGAAGTGGTAACCCTGGCCAGCAACTCAGCCAAAGAAGTAAAATAGATAGCTCAAATTCACTGGAAGTTTTTATAATAGCTATTTTAGCAGTAGCAAACATTTACAGGCTTCTGGCTCCTGGGTTGAAGGTCTCCAGTATTTTGATTCAGTCTCTTCTCTAGAAATAAGCAAGGCTTGATATTTTAAAGCATATGTTTTTGAAAAGATATCCCAGTCTGGAGCTAAAAATGCTAAAAAGTAATTTATATATTCTTTTTTTTTCATGGATGTTGGTCATGCAACAGCTTGTACATGTTAATTAAGACATTTTTGTATGTGATTTTCCTGGCCACTTTGTATGTAATTTTTTCCTACCTACTTCCTAGCTTTGAAGTAGGCAAAAATGAGTATTTATGAAGTTAAAGAACCTCAGAGAGAGACCTTTAAAAAAGATTAACCTGTTTGAAAAGGCTGATGTGCTATCCAGCTCTGCAGTAAAAGTTTGATAACCTCAGGCTGCCTTTTGAAACCRTCCAAACAGGGATTTTAGAGGGTTTGGTTCCATTTAAAGAAGTCTGCACAATAAAATAAGAACTCTGACACTTGATGTCTCTTGTCATAACATTAAGCAGGTTGAAATCAGAGGGCACAGTAAGTAAAATTAAATGTTTCAGGGGGAAAAAAAAGGCAAGGAAAGGGGAAAAGGCCACAGAAATAGAACTTTTTGTATATAGATTATAAGCCAGATGCCAAGAGATACATAGAACATGCACATACCTGCAGCATCTTCAGAAACAGCCAAATCTGTTTGCAAGAATGTCATCATGAGGCTTAGTTCTGCAAAATGCAAGGGACAGGCTGGATACACTTACTGCTTAATCCTTGTTCCCCTCTCAAGGCAGGCTGGATGTTTGAGTGTCTTATTAGTACTCTGAGAAAGGAAATATACTGAAGAGATGAGCTTTTGTTCCTACCAAAAAGTAACAAGGAACACTTTTGGAGGTTCAATGAGGACTGATGCTCAGACCCCTTCCTGCTGGGACTTCCTGAAAACGTAGCTTCATTTCTGAATTCTCCAGACACATTTTGTCTGCTGCACTTCCTCCTAGGCTCCAACCCAAGTGTGAATTAACCCCTTCTTTAAGCACAATAAAGGAGCTTGAGGGTTAAATCAGGAGCATGTGTTCAAGATTTTCTAATTTGATGCCCATCATCTTAACCCTTTAACAGACAGAAACCTCAGCCAGAAATAAGAAGAGGAACACTACTTTTAAGCAGTAAGGCTGACAATACTGAATTAAAAATCCTGGTCAAGTAACTACTTAGAACACTCTTCTCTTCTGAATTCCTCTGGTATGAATTCAGAGGAGTTTTACTCCTTGTCCCATGGAGTGACTGAGGCTGAAGACACAGTTTCTGTCTAACGACATGAGCCAGGCCATGCAGACAAGATCAGCTTATTCTATGCAAAATCATGGGGAGGTTATCTGCCATATAAATGTAGACAGCAGGTTCTCCAGTTCTGAAAGTCCCACATAATATACCTTTCTACAGGACCTCCCACAGTGAAATCTCTATTCCTGTACATAAATACACACACAGAGCAATTCTGTGTTAACATAATAATGAAAGCAAAAAAGAAATGCCTTTATCTTTGAGCACAGAACAATAGYTATGAGCTCCCGTTTAGGAAATTTAATATCAGTAGCATGTTGCATTTTGAATTACTTTTTTAGTTTGTTTTCACTGTGGCTGTTTCTGTTCTCCTTTAAACAGATTGCAGAAGCACAAGGGGATGAACATCTAACATGGTTTGAACAGAGGAGAAAGCCCTGTGTTTTCTGCAGCAGACAGGTACCTTAACGGTAGTTTGAGATAGAAGGGATTTCTTATGCCATTATCAAGATCTTTTTTAGCAGCAGCTTTCATAGCACTGTCAGATTAGAGGCCCCCTCATTAACTGTCAGCCACTATCTGTTTTCCAAMGGGAAAGAGAGGAAAGGGAATAGTAATCCTCCTATATACTGGATGCTCTCTAGGAGAGAAATGTCACTTAACGACATTTGTACAGCAGATATCACCCAGCAAAATAAAGGGCAAGAGGAGATTTTTTTTCTCCAGAACTCCTAGAAGAGATGTTTGTTACCATTCTCTCTCAAATTGGCTTTGCAAGTGACTTGGAGGTTTTATGTCAGAAATTACTCACAGATCACTGGAGGGATAACAGACCCCCTTTTCACAGTCCCGAGCACAGGGAAACATCTCCCTGTGCTCTTTATGACTGGCAGCRTCTTCCTTTCATCCTCAGGCGATGGACAAATTAAAAGACAATCCTGGTCCCAGTGTTTTCCTTCTGATTACCGTGCCCAGGCTCACTCTCAGCTGTGTCACACTATTATTGTGCCTCAGCTACTGTTCTTTAGATGGAGGGAGGCAGAAAATTGTCAGAATATTTCTTTTTAAGGAGACATTTTCCTTTCCTTAAAAAAGGTCTTTTGAGCCCTTGCTGGCAAACCTTTGAATCCAGCGATTTCTCTGTATCTAGGAAGAAACACAGGTTACCCAGTCAGACACGATCAGAAGTGTTTTGTTGGGGGAGATGAGATCTTGTGTCATGTTCTGTGTTTTATTTTCAACATAGAATTTTTTTATTCTTGCATCTGAAAAAATACCTAAAAACATCAAATTAAAATATAATGATATCAACAAAAAATCTGGAGCAAATTTAATAGGTACAACATCTCTAAAACACTATACAGAGACTGTTTATTCTTTATTATTTCAAAGACTTTAGCTTTAGATAACTGAAAAGGCTGGGATATATGCTCTCCCCTCCACTCAATGCATAGACAGTCCAATTATTCATGAATTACTATGCAAAGGCTATAGCCTACAGCGTGACTTTCAAAACCTCTTTCACTGATTTGACTCACCCAAGCAATAGAGGCAGAGCAGACACCTCCAGAGGATAAAAGCACCAGTCAGTGTCTCAAGAGAAACTGTTGCCTTCTTAAATCAGAGCCTATGAAGGTTCCAGCAAAAGACTCAGGGACTAAGATAGAAAAATTATCATCTTTCGTGGTAAACTCTCTGCTGCATCTTCCTTCACAGTTCTTCTCAGGAAAGGAACAGGTAATAGGCCTCATATGGTCTGAAAAAGCCTTGATATTTTGTACATGGAGTCTGCCTCTCATGTGGCTAGGACCTTTTTGCTTTGCCTGTATTC
This sequence comes from Eudromia elegans, assembly GCA_003342815.1. NCBI lineage: Eukaryota > Metazoa > Chordata > Aves > Tinamiformes > Tinamidae > Eudromia > Eudromia elegans. Next base: position 1,062,668 of record PTEX01000179.1, on the reverse strand, counting down.
AAAACCTAGGAGGATGCACTGCAAGAGCAGATACTGTTATATTTCTTGGCAAGCSAGGCCTTAAATATAAGCCCTTTTAGTCAACAGTCACAAGATGATAGGGAATATATTTTTCTTCTTTTTTTTTTCCCTTAACTTACACAGCAAATGTTCTTCCTTTCCCTCAGCAGAATCATCTGAATCATTTGTGGAGTCCTTGTCTTGATCTCCATATGGAATTTGCCCAAGAAAGACACATGCCAAAYCACAGAAGAAATCAGATGTGCCCTTGCGAGAACAGCAAGGACACGAGCCACATTGTAGGCATTTCAYAGAACCAGCATCATGCACATACATCCTTGGCTTCCTCATAAAACACATACCACATACACATATGTGAGTACAGACTATGCCATAGGAAGCCAAACCACAGTTACCTAGTGAACTAGGAGGTAAAAACCTGTCATAGCAATTTGGAAGCCTAGAGAAAAAATAAAAATAATTCAAATAGCTAGCAAACTAATTCTTGGAAGGGAAGAATAGCTGTATTTTCAGTCTTAAATTAGGAGAGAAAATAGTCTAATGGAGCTCAATTGATTAAATAAACAAATAAATAAAACCAAAATCAAAACAGGAACAAATATCCTGAGATGTTCACTTTGTAACTCACTACTTSGTGAGTTACTCGCACTTTACTCTGCAGTATGATCAAAGGACAGAGAAACAATGGGAATCCCAACAGACAACCAAAAGGCCAGGCTGCAGATGACAAAGCCAAGATTGGGTAAGCTCAAGAGATATTTCTAAAGCTGTTGATTATCACATCAACTCTGATGAGCTAATGAGCCAAAGCTCATTGTGAAGAAGGCTGTAAACACGGGGATCAAGGAAAACCATGAAGTCAATTCATCCACAGTGAAGTGTGACTACTATGACCCAGTGGTCCCTGCCAGCAGAGGCAATCCAGACTTTTACCAAGGACTGATATCCTGCACTGGGTGCATGTGCGCATGGCCCCTTGCCATTTGAATAAAAGAAAAAGAAACAGCCTTGGAGATAATGCAATATATAAATAGCTATCAGCATGGTTTTCATTTAGTTCTGTGTATCTGTTTCTAAATCTAATTACCCTATTATTATTGTAATACATTCCCTCTAAACCTGAACTTAGGCTCTGTATTTCTTTATTTGTTGAAAGCAATTGTCCATTAGCTAGAATACCACAAAGCATCCTCCTACCAGTTTTTAAAACCAGAGCCGTATGCCTTTTCTTAAATTTTATGAGAGACACATGCACCCAAGAGAGTATCAGTAAGAAAGAGATATTTTCCAGTGACAAACATTGGTCTGTGATGSGCAACAGGCAAACTGGAGCTTTCCATAACCTGAAGGGGCTCCTGTGAGTTTGTGACTGTTGTCTGAATGATCACTTTTCCTTCCCTTAGCTGGAAGGAATGGGTGATCTTTTAATATACAAGYTTTGATGGTGGCAAGACCAGCTCCCTGTAATGTACACAGCCAGGAAGACAAATTCACTTGCTTGGACAGTATTCATATGCTATGACATGAAAAATAATGTTATAGACCATAAATAGATTCTTAATTGCCTTAAGTGCAGAGCCAAAGATGCATAAGGGAAAAGTCCTTGAACTCTCTTCGATCAAGATACTAAGGTGAGTTCATTATAGAAACAGCAAAATTCAGTCTTGTTGCCTTGAGAAAATAGAAATTTGAAACCTTTGACCACTGACCCTTTTCCTGACAAACATGGAGAGCCTCAGGAATAAAAAGCCTATAAAACTTGGGGTAAATCTGAGCAATAACACTAGAGATTTATTTGCCAGAGTAAGCTTAGCTCCTTTAAAATTTTAACAGCATTTTTTAACTGTATCAGTAAGATAAATAACAAAGTCATCAAGGTCTCAAGAAAAGGGAGCATCTTGAAAAAGAAGCCTATTCTTAGTAAGAATCAGTAAYTGGGACTATCAAGTTTATCCAAATTTAAAAGTACAATTGTAAAGACRTATCACTTTAGCCTCTAAGAAGGTAAAGAAAAGGAAAAGGGTTACTGCAAAAACATTAACAAATAACAGCATCCAAGCAAAAGGATTGTAAATCAAGTGACATATCATAAATCTAAGCAGATAATTTATGAAAGCTTTGCTGAAAATCAGTTTGTCATTCCCTTCGTTCCAATGTCACTGCTACCTTGCAAATATAGAACAATTGTGGCTAATTTTTCCAGAAAGAGAGAAAAAAAAAAAAAGTGGCTTCAGAATATTACTAAGAAAATATGACTAATAGCTTAGCAATAGATTAAGAAAAAAAAAAATAAACTAGAGGGCAAAGACTATGCAAACTTATGACAAAAAACCTCCAAAGCTCAAAAATTGTACTGCGGCTGTAGCCTTAGCTCAGAATGTCTGTGCTGTGRCAGCAGAATGTCCTGCTTTTGAATGAGCTCGAAGGAGAGATTCCTCTCATTTTGGTTCTAACAAAAATAAAACAGTGACCCCACGGTGAGAGCATAAATTTCATCAAGACCCAGGCTCTACGGCACTTGCTGATTCCTTGGTGTGAGAACCCAAATTCCGCTCCACCACACTGGCCTCTGCATGTCCAGAGCTTCTTTTAGCTCCAGACTTCCATATAGATCTACTCATGCTGAAAGAGCTATAATTCTCTGGCTGTTAAATTCATCTAAACAAACATCTAATGAGCAATTTTTTTTTTTTTTTTTCACACAACTTGCTACAACTCCTATGACCATCTGAAAACTGATTTACAATATCACAGATTGGGCAACATAATCATGGTAGCTAAAGATATAAATAATTATTGTTGCCATCTGGATTCTTTGAGAAGTGTCCTTCTGAAGTTTGTGCTTCAGTTTCTACTGAAATAGAGCAAAAGTAAACAACAACAATAATAAGTTAAATTTACATTAACAGTAGAATAGACGCTAATTTAGAATCTACAAGGGRGAAGCACTGACATTAATTTAAATGCGATCTGCATAGAAATATTCATGAAATTTTCTAGCTATTTTTTAGCTTGTTAAGTGTATTGATGCAGTAGAATAGTTTCCTGATTATTAGTCTTTCCTTTAGATGCAACGGTACCCATCACATCATCTCAGAGACACGGGTTTGTTCTGATACCTTTATCCTACCTCTGAGAATCTGGGTACCCTCAAAATAGAGAACTGCAGCAGCCAGCTAGCCTTGGGCATGCATAGCCCTGCGCTGTGCCAACGTCCATCGCAAGGATATCCAGATTATAATCCTATTCTGAAGGAGAAGGTTGGGGAAAATGTGRTTTGCATACCCGTATCAAGAGCTTTTAAAAAGGGCATGGGAGAGAGAGAAAATGTGTGGCACCCACAAGACTGCTGAGACAGCAACCCAGTTTCTGTCCCTGCACATTGACTTTATGATCGYTGGTGCAATGGCAATTTGCCAGAGGAGAGCTGATCAAAGACCATAACTTTCAAAAATGTTTGAATGAAACAGGCTAATTTGCTGTAGGGGTTCACAGAAACAGTGAGTCATCATTAGCCCTCCAATTTATTTCAATTACTTGATCAAATGCAGCATAAATAATCCAATTAGTATGTTCTGATTCAAGCAGGCCTGCATAATGTTCTTCCAAATTAAAAAAAAAAAAAAAAAAAAAAAAGAGAGAGAAAGAGAATTCTACACAGAAAAAGAACACTTTGAGTGAAGGGCTGTTTGGCTCTGGTTTTGCAGGAATGACATTTGGACTGTTGTGGGCTTTTGCAATTAGGGCACTGCAAAGTTTGACTTCTGTTAAGCCCACCTAATGCCCTGATAATCTTCATATTGAGAACAGCCCTCCTCTTGGGTCCCCTCACAAAGCGTTCTGCCTTGTAGGCCGTGTTAATTTTGCAATCAATACCCTTGGTGCAGGATTCTGCCTCTGGAACAAGCAGAGAGTGAGCAATGTAATAGTTTGATCCTGTTGGGCATAATCAGTTTCTCTTGTAARGAGAAATAGGTTCTCACTCCAGCCCTTGTGCCATTCCCACACTGTTCATGGGAGAGTACCAGCTGAAAGCTTTTCCAAGGCTCCACTTCTGCAGTCTGAAGCACAGAGTGAGGAAACACAGGTTGGAAGGTCCCGCATTGCCCCCTGCCTGGCCTGAATTGAACAGAATTTTGCATATTATGTRTGTGTTGTGCAAAGGGCCCTGTCATTAGAGGAAAATTATGGCATTGTCTATCCCAGAAGAAGAAAAGGAYGGACTGTTACAGAAAAGAAGCTTCTTTCTCCAACTTAAGGAACCCAAGAAGCCCTTTTCAAGGGAAAGTAGGAGTACTCCTCCACTCTGAGCTCCTCACCCCTCAAAATACCCTAAAAAAAGATTTCCTATGCTCTTAATTTTCACATGTGCATGCTTATTCTCTGGCCTCCTCAAGAGCCTYCAGGGCACCCATCTGCTCTCCATGCTTCCCTGACCTATTGGGCAGTGTTTAGCCAAAGATAAATCAAGCTCCTTACCCTTGCCAGCAAAGCCTTGGCTACTTTGTTCATTAATAACATGAGCCAGTAAAACCCAATGGGCTAGTGTCCAATGTTCATTTTCTAGATTATTGTTTAATTTTCATTTTTCTTTTTTTTTTTTTTCAGAGAGTTCTGACTACTTCACACTGCTCACTTGGAGTCAGGCTTTCATTCAATTTAAGGCAATGAAAATATTCCCACTCATATCAAAGGGGGCAATATTTAAGTCATGCAGCATGTCTGTTTCCAAGGAATATAATTTACAAATTTTGACCAAAGAAACCTGTGCTGTCACTCGAGAAATAGCGAGTGGGAAGCCTATAGAGCTGTTGGACAAGGTTTCCTCTTAATGTCCTTGATGCTGAGGGTAGGCCTACCAAAGCAATGTAGCACAACACGGAACTGCCTGAAATAACTGCGTATAAGAAAGAATAAATTTGCAGCCACAGAGAGCTCTGCTTCAGCTAATTAGCACTGCTGAGAAGCAGGGCTTGCCCCAGGCAGCGAGACACAAAAACATGGCAAACCCGCTTCCAGCAATTGAGCAAACTCATCAGTGCTGACTTGGGCATCATTGCACAGAAGTGAATTTGTGAATGAAGATCTTAAGAAGGAGAGACATCTGATGCAGACTGCAGTTCCTCTTGATTAGAAGTAGTTTGAAAACAGGGAGGCGGAGGAGGAGCCCAGACCCACTGCAAATACAGTCCATCATGAGCCTGAACACTGATTTTAGGACGTGCACAGTGGAGGGGACATTCTTCCCATCTTCCCCTGCATGACCTACCAGAAGAATACTCTTGAAAATCATTTATCACAATATGCAGATCCCCACACATTAACCTCATCCTTTCCCATGAAGCTTTAAAGATCAGCCGTCRTTTCTTCTATCACTGTAGAACAAAACAACCTTCCTATAATAGCCCATTTTGCCATAAATAGCATTAGGTAATACTCATACTCCGTCTCAAAACAAAAGCAAAGAAATAGCAAAAGCGTTTTCATCCTAGTCACTTTAATACTTATGATTCCATTTCATGGAAAGAATACATAGCTAGTAGTAACTTTACCAATATGAAATGAAATAATATTGTTATTAGTTCCATTTAATGGTCTAACAGCATCCAAATTAGGTGTGCTTATTAGTTCAAAACAGTGTTAGTTATAATTTTAATCTCAGATAAATCTCTCCACAAGGAGGAACTATTATAATGAGCTGATAAGAAAATGGCACACTTTCTAAATAAATATTCTTAATGATGATAATATGTAAAAAACTACTCAATATTCCTGTTTTTCTGTGACTTCCTCCAAGACACTTGTTGTAAGTTTGCATATTTCCCTATAAGTACTGTCCTATATCTATTAAAGGGAATCTGGGAGAAAACAGGGTCTTTTGACACATGACACCATCCTTTAAAGGTTGTTGAGATGCTCTCAGATTCCAGTATGTTGTTATTCCAGAGTAGCTTATCTGAACATCAATCAGAGATGAATAAGAAAGCAAAAAAAGAAATCAATCATAGATGAAGATTCATCTTTGAAGTAATGCAATGCCGTCAACAAAATTAACAGCTTTGTCATACTTGCATTTGTATGATGAGTTCACTTTGAATTTTGGATAAAGATAGCAAACCATGACWCCACAGAGAATATGTTTAATTTATCCCCATGCTCATCTAAGAGGAAGAAAAAAAAGTTGTATGTAGAAATAGAAATGGAAAGTCTATTCTACCTTCTAGGGTATCAGTCCATTGTCTATAAAGGCAGTAACTTAGCCATATGGGAGTGTGAAGAAGATTAATATTGCAGACAAATATCAATAGCACTTCATCAAAATAGCTTAATCAAAAGGTCTTTACTAGTCCCAGAACTAACAAAAAGATATAGAAAACAAAACACAAGCTATGAAAGCAATACTAAAAGAACTAGAATCTTCCAGAGTCACAAAAGGATTGAAAATTTGAATTCAGAGATTAATTGAGATCATTTCCAAGGAAGAACAACTCAAATTGCTCAATTACATCACATACACAAAAAACATCTAGATGGTGAAAGTGCAAAAAAAATAGTTCTTTTGATTATTTTGATTTTTCAGTGAACTCAGTTTCCAACACAATACCAACAACAATCAAATTTTATCTCAATCTGAGCTCATCAGCTACTTCCACAGATAACATGTCAGAATACCATTGGGAGAYCAGGTCTCTGAAAGACAGCCTTTGACTGTAAAGTCAGCAAGCCTGAGAAATGAGCCTCTTCTCTAGAACTTTGTTTGAAAGGGTTTATTCATTGTTCAGAGAGACCAAAAGCAAGAGGGTCATGTTCTCGTTCTTCAGGCTCTGTGCCTAAGTTGCGTTTATGCATTCATGACTTACTCAAATGACTGACAGTGTTGTACCTATGATTTAAAAACRTAAATGAGCTGTTAGGTGACCACATAGAAGGAAGTACTCTTACTACACCAACTGGAAACAATAGGCAAAACTGTCAGTTACACAGTCTCATATTTGGGATGAGCTGTCTCCATGTTCTGGACTTGTGCTCARCTTTGAAGATTGCGCCTTACATTTCAGACTGAGGACAGATGTGTTATCTTACAGTCTTAATCAGCTGGTTTCCCTGCAGACCTTGAATTCTTCAGCTCTGAATTCTAAGAAACATTGTCCTTTCTCCCAAAATARGATTCTGAGCATAATGATTCCCTATTTCATTACTTCAAAAGTGGATGTATTTGAAGCTGGTGAGAATCTATGCGTTCCTGCTCTTTTGGATACACCTGCCATCTTCCTCAGTAGATGGCATCACCACAAGCACTTCAGGCTCAAATCAATTCAGTATTTCCTCTGCTGATACTAGATCAGCAAGAGCAAATGTAGACGTGTGAAGCAAAAGATTTTTTTGTCCAGCTGCATGTTATGCAGATCACAGAGCTTAAAACAAGGTGCAAGAGTATTTTTGGTTTTGGGGAGCAACACACAAAACCCCAAAGATATTAAAGATATACAAGGGTTCCAAAAACCGGCATACAAGACAATGGAAGATAAATCAATTAGGAGGTATTAAAAATACTCATGTCACTTACATTTCTGAACTGCAGGTGGTTGAATTCCATATGATGATCTCTGCTATGAGAAGGACAAAGCCCTGAAACAGGTGGAGAGGCTGTGGAGTCTCTTTCTCTGGAGATCTTCCAAACCCGCCTGGCTGCCACCCTGTGCCCCGTGCTCTGGGTGTCCCTGCTGGAGCAGGGGGGTTGGACTAGATGATCTCTAGRGGTCCCTTCCCACCTCAATGATTCTGTGATTCTGCAATTCTGTGAATTGCTGCAAGCTTCTTAGCCTCTTCCCACGYGATCTGCTGCTAGCCACTGTCAAATACAGGACGAGCCACTAGGTTCATCTCTGATCACAGTGCAACAATGTTTATGTCTTAAATTTAAAGAGAARACTAAACAAATGCAGAATATGACTGCTGCTTGGAAAGCTGCAAAGCCTCTTGTCCTTGCAGCCTTTCCAAGTGAGAGAGGGACAGATCCATCCACCTCAGTAGTCCTCTCTGGCCCTCTGTTTCCTTGTAACCATACTGCCTCCTTTTACTTCAGAGATCTTCAAGCAATCTGTATGAACTTTGAAGGAAATCAACAACCAGTTAGTTTTTATTGATGGCAACAATATATTTAAATAAATAAACAAATGAAACTAGAAAATATTATTACATTAAAAGAGATAAAAAAGATAAAGCTTCTGTGAAATCGCTCATCATCTTTGCTTTAGTTCAGACTCTGTGTTGATGTGCAGCAGGATAACATCACCGGGTAGATATTGAATTGCTCATGACAAAGGTACAAAGCCTGTCAGCTTTTACTGTGATTATTGTCAGTTATTCTGTGGCTGTGTTCTCCCCATGCAACAAATGATGTCACTCACTTGTCTGCCTCTTTCACAACAATTTCTATATCTTCTTCCAGACAAAGAGTTTCTGAACAATCTTCTGAACATTCTTCACAAGATTTTGTGCGATCTTAGGGCAAATCTTTCTGCTGCAAGCAGAATTTTTTTCCTTATGAATCAGTTTATTGTGACACAGGTATTCTTCCGCATTCTTATAAGACACAGTATTTAGGTTCAAAGAAGAGAAAGGCTACATAGACATATTTCATTTGACATTAAAAGCGTATTTTTGTTGTTTATATTTCAATGTTTTATCTATTTTTTTTCTCTTCTGTCTCTATAGGTCATAAGCAATTCAGTGGAAACTGAACTGTTCCTATCTATCTGAACAGCACCTAGCATAGTGAGCCATCACCTCTGGCTGCAGCTTCCGCATCTTTGTAACACACTTTTTCCACTGAAGAATTGATTACATAACAAATGTATCATTTTGTCGGGGTCTCTATTAACCATGCAGTCTATATATTTACACTATGTACTATCTGTCTATTTTTTTAGTGAAAAATAAATCATTTTAGTTCATCTTTTTCCTATGGAAATGAAACTAGGCATTTATACCGGCTGCATGTTTGTCTTCACATCTTTCTTAGCATCTGTGGAATCCACTGTTTGATTTTAAGGCTATTTGAAATGAGTCTGGATCCCTTCTTACTTCTCTCTTCTCTTGATGAGTCAAAAGATAAATATCCTGTAGCAAAGAGGCTCCCTATAAAAATGTTCTTCTCTTTTTAGCTAGCATTGCAGAGTCCAATGTATAGCACCCAGTGACAGGAGAAAGTCATATTTTGGTTCACACTTTCCTGCATGAGGAAAATATGAGGTTAAGCCTAACGGATGGTCTATGAAGCCTACCTTAGCCTAGGTAGTTGTTCACCACAGTTATTTACATTATTTACTTATCTGATGTTTATAGAATAGGATCTCAATCGCAATTATGGGGCCCAAGACTCTATCTACCCTGTAAATCTGAGCCGTAAATTGCTGGTGATTACCACTATATAAGAAGTCTGATGCTGTTTAGAAACTAAACTGCTCATACTGACAAATCACCTTTCTTCTTGAATGAAAGACAAGTTCTACAGAACAACTTCCCTTTAGCAAACTCACACTAAGGATTCTCATTTTGATCTATTTGGTGTTAAAATTTTAATTTGCGTATATGAGAACAGGAAAAGGAAGATATTACAAGCCATTGTTCATATGAATAACCCTGATTTTTCTTGCCCGTTATTTGAAAGACCTGTAGACAATTAGTAATCTGTGCCAGAACAAGGATTTCTCTATGGCCAGATTGCGCATTATTAATTTATGCAGAGTAACATTTACTCACGTAACTATTCATGCTGATTTCAGTAGGGCTACTCACAGGAGTAAATGCTGCTCTGCTGGCAGAGTTCTAAATTCCTATCCCAGGACTATCAGCTTTCTGGATTAAGCCATTAGTCTTCATTTTTTCCCTTGCTTTAGGCAGAAAACTCAACTGATAATATAAGCTATCTTAATTAAATCTGATCTGAAGCTTTGCTTTTCTAGTCAGCTCATTCATTCTGATATGCAAGGTATACCCTAATCACTCCTTAACATAGGCTTTCATGAGATGGTTTCTAAATATAGCAATTAGTGCAGAAAAGGGAAAAAAACAAATTCAGACTAGACAAAATAGAACAAAGATAGATTTCAAATGTTACAGTTGTGTTTTTAAAGAAAAAAAAACATCCTCACAAGGAGGTAGCACTCTTAAATTAGAATTCTATTTATAATGTGTCAATGACATTTTCATATATATTTATTTAAATGCCTAGTAGCATTTAAAAATTAGTTAAGGTTGTTTTGCTGTTACAAAGGTTAAATGAAGAAATTATGAGTTGCACAGATGTTTATAGTTTGGGTTGATAGCTCTGGGACATCCCATTCTGGAGGCATTGTGTTCCAGTTCATTTTAGCAGTAATTAGAAGTACCCCCGTAACGAGGTRCTTGCTGATGAAAACAGCTTCATTAGTTTGGGTGATTTTATTGGTTTCCTTTAGGGTGAGGAACGAGTGTTAATAGTTGTAATTTAATAGGAAAATTACTGAAGCAAGAAAGATTCCACTGAATCTTAAATGAGGCATTAGACAGACGTTCCTTTTCCAAACAATGAAATATAAGGGAAGAACAACTACCTTAAGAATTATCAATGAAGGTATTTACCCTAGAATAGATGAGCTATACATGTTTTAAATACAACTTAAATAAAATTATTTAGAAACTGAGAGAGAAATATACATTAGCTTAACAAATTCTGAGTATGTTTGTCCACATACTTGGGTGTTTGAATGTGCCCAAACGTACGGGGCAGCTCTGAAGTGGATACTTACCAGTAAAGCTGACTATAAGGAGGCTGTGTTCCCGTCAGAGAGTGGGAAGAGTTTTTCTCCCTGACAACCTCTCTTTCACAGTGCACAGCATCTCCTTCAGGGTGCCATCACTCCTCACCAGGCATAGCTTGCCCTAGTTATGCTGCACCTCGTGCCTTTAGGGAGATAGTGGATGCATGGCAGATTCGCTGAGCTGTCTCAGCTGAGGTTTTTAAAGTCACATCCCTACCAGGGATTTCCCTCCTCTGGAACAGGAGGCGTGATCAGCTCTTGTCCTGGAGWACACCTTATTACCCTGTGTAGACATGCTCTATAAATAACAGCTAAGCCTAATTTGAAGATCTCCAGAGAATCATAGAATGCTTAAGGTTTGAAGGGACCTCTAGAGGTCATCTAGTCCAACCCCYCTGCACAYGCAGRGTCYCCTAGAGCATGTGGCACAGGGTGGTGTCCAGGCGGGTTTTGAAGATCTCCRGAGAAGGAGACTCCACCACCTCTCTGGGCAGCCTGTTCCAGTGCTCTGTCACCCTCACTKTYAARAAAWTCTTCCTCAARTTCCTGTGGAACTTTTGGAGTTTCAATTTGCRGCCGTTTCCTCTAGTCCTGTCACTGGCCACCACCGAGAAGAGGCCAGCCCCATCCTCCTCACTCCCTCCCTTGAGGTACTTRTMCACACTGATGAGGTCCCCTCTCAGCCTTCTCTTCTCCAGGCTGAAGAGGCCCAGCYCTCTCAGCCAGAGAAGTTAAGGAACAACTAGAAAGTGAGCAACTACTTTATCCTGAGAAGGGTCTCCAACTTTCTGGCCTCCAACTTTAACTCATAATCAGTATGTTCTCCAATGTCTGACCTTATAAACTCCTCTTTTCACATTCCTTTCATTCCTCCAAGTCTCTCCTCTTCCATAGCTTTCTAATCTTTCTAATGGGGTGATAATCTCATTTTATTGAGCATATGGCAGAAGGATACTATGTGAAGGTGCCATCGTGCCCCCATTGCCCTGAAGCAAGGAGYCTGTCCTGATGATTAGTTCTCATCTCAGACATCTGACCAAAGAAAAACATCTTCCTTGATAAGATAACTGAGGGAACCAAAAGCACACCCTCCCTCAGGAAAAACTATCCTGTAGATCACAGCCAAAGTCGGGACACAAGCGTGGTAGGCAGTTGGCTAACAGTGACAACACAACCTTGTCTTAAACAGGAGAGAAACTTCTTGGGTTTCATAGCAGCAGGTATATCTGTCTTAAAGTGAACATAAATGTTCACTAGCAGAGTAGCTCTCCTTCCTAAAAGAAAGCTGTATTTCTTTTACTGGAAACGGCAGCCCTATGATTTCCCTGCTCATTGTCCGCAGAGGACTCTTGATCTCCTGGACACCTTCTGATGTGCAGGCTCTACAGCACGGTTCCAATGCACTCATGGTTTTGAGCACTTTTGAGGCTTTAARTGAACCCAAGGACATGTGCAGGAGCCAAGGAGGCATCACATGGCTGTTCACAGCACATTCACCACAGGAGACAACTTCTGCCCATCTTTCWGACCTTAAGAAATCGCTGAAGAACACGTGGCTCCAGGGTGAGGACTAGAAACATCAACAGTAGAAAGGACCTGTTAAAATCTCCATCCAAGCTGAAGAGACTTGGAGAAGGCTTAAAGATCACTTACTTCTGTATCTGCACACTGCCATATCGAGAAGCAAAGGAAAACTATGTGAATAGAGTAAGGAAGCAGTTTTTCTTATGGTAGTGGCTGGTTGTGAAGTGCTCATTGCTTTCAAAAGTTTTCCATTAACAGCAGATGTGGCTAACTAAAATGAGACTAGGGAAGTGCACTCCATATCGAATGAAATACATAAACAATGTACTTTAAAAAAGAACGTATAAAATAAAGGTGTAAATACAGAAAAAKGAATTCAGCAATTTTCTGTGCAGCAATTCAGGAGGCTGAGAGAGTGCCAGATAAGAGGTTGTGAATAGGAATGCAGAAAAAATATTTAAACACAAGTGGTAGAATTAAGATACAGTGAAGTCAAGATTTGAAAAGAAAAGGAAGATGCCCAATATATACAGGAACACACGAGGGGAAGAAGTCAATGCACTGAGTTAATGGATGATAGAAATAATTCAAAGTACAAGTCAAAGAGGCACCTGAGTCAGAAGGTCATGGAGAGCTCAAACCAGAGCCTGTCCAGTTGTGTAACAGTCAATGGCTGGCCCTAGAAAAAGGAGAAAGTGATGGCTGCATGATTTTCAGAGGCCAGAGAATGCCGACAACATTACAAATAAATAAATAAATAMAATTTTTTTTWAAAATGGCAAAAAATAAAACTATATTAGTTATACAACTTGTCCGTTAAAACTAATTGATTAGAAGTATAAAGAAAAAGACAAAATCAAGGACTGCTCTGTCTTTACCACTGAGCAGCTAAACAAGGGGGAAAAAAGAACATGATAACTAGACAGATATGATTAAAAGAGTCATTTGAGAAGATAGTTAAAATTTATTGGCAAAAATTCCACACAGAGCCTTTGCTAATATTTCTTCTATGTAGAAGATAAAAAGCAAGTAGGATAAAGCTAGAGAACAAATTAATAATAAAATATTTCTACTGCAAACATTTAATGTTTCCGAAAATCATAATAAAGACATGTTCAACTTTACTCATCAATTATTCTGTTTAAGACAAACAAAAACCATCTAGTAAACASTTTTATGATCTGAGAATGAGCCAGCCATATGTAACTGTGTTTTAAATGAGTCTCTTATTGTGATGATTTTACTCCAATGATGCTGCCTATTCTGACAAGCCTATTAAATACCAGTATAGTTATTATCTCTTGACTGCTAATTCATTAAACAAAGAGTTTCAGAGCCCTTCTTTGTGTGAAAACATGAAGAAAAAAATCAACTCAAACTTCAACATGGAGAAATGACTTAATGAAAGGAAATCCTAAGTAGCGATGTCAAAATAAGCTTGATTAAAGGTTCCACAAAGCAGCTTTTTGCTACCTATGAATAACACAACTAGGACGGATGAAGTATGCACGTTATCRTTGATCTTTGATGAAGGCAAGAAAGTAGAACCAAATGTGTATGCTGCTCTCCTCAAAACATCCTTCTATCCTAGATGGGTACAGGATAAATTCAACAATTTATGTCTAACATCAGATGGGGAAAATTTGGAATATTTAAATATGTATCAGTTTAATAAGCAGGATGCAAGAATAACTAGACAGTCCCCTCACCACTCAGAACAAGTGAGCTTTGGAAGTCCTAAAGATAMTAAAGGGACCAGAAAAGGAGACTGTATTCCACCGAAGGCAAAAGTCTAACAACAAAGGCACCCAGTCGAACTGCCGGGTGTACGGGAATAAGAGTTTTCACAGTCATCCTTCTCTGTGGTGGAAAAGAAGAAAATCTCTCATCACTTTTCCTTTGCTCCTTTTCCTTGACTGAAAGATCTGGGCTGAGCTGCAGAGCTCTTGCAGTTACTGGGAACGGTTCAAAGCAGGCAAAACCACAGATATCATGAGCACCCTTGGTGCTGAGTAAAGACAAAGCTCTGCACTGCACTCTGCACCGTTCGCATCCAGGGAACAAATGCCAAGTCTCTTATTTGTGGCTTAAAGCAAAAGAAAATGCACACCAAATTGCTGACACTGCACAGGAAAAATGTTCAAGCCAATCTTATTGACTGAGCGACCTCTRCACACAACCAGCTATTTCAGTGTCCTGCTTTTTATTTCTACACCAAGTGCTACAGAGATCTTCTCCTCTCCAGTTCCTGACTTCTGAAATGTGATGGCTGGGCATTTCTAATATTTCCAGGAGTTTATAACTTTTTCCAATAACCACATAAAACCTTTTTACAAATTGCTTTAAATCTACTATGTAAAGTGGAATAGATTTCAGATAGGTTTTTTTCAATGATAAATTATAGCACAGGAAAGACAACATCCAAAAAATTCTCATTTTGTGATGAAGGAGAAAAGTGGTGAGGAAAAGATGTAGAAAAGATGTTACAAAGGTAAAAGGTGGAGGTAAAAGTTCCTCCACCTATGAGGAACAATGTTTTTGTAGGCTGACCAGCAGGAGATGATGCCAGCACCATTATAGAATCACAAAATAATAAACCCAGACACATTTTGTAAATTCTGATACAACTTAGTCTGTGAAGGGCGGAATGAGGGCGGCTTGGTGACACTTAAAGGAAATCAATCCACACGTATCTGGGAGTACTGAGATGACCTGGCACAACCTGAGGAGGTCAGAATAGGGCACAGGGCAGCAGACATGACACTCTGGCAGAAAGTCTCTTCTAGCTCTGCCCAACTCTACCCACAAAAATGGAGCAAGACTGTTGGTCAGATGACTTGGTGAACTGGTTCAATCAACTGAGTTTAACCTTAACGATCAATGTGGAGGTCCTGCTTTAGTGTTTATAAGGAAGTGGTTGATGTAAAACTTTCTTTTTTACAGGAGCAAATGTAAATGCAAAAATAATTCACTTCAGCATACCACACTTAGATTTTTTTTTTTCCTGTGGTAATATTTGCCATAGGACTATGACCACAAACCTCAGATAAAATATAAAGGAAAATATTCTGGCAGAATGAATGCCAAGGCTGGATCTGTAATATTTTATACATACAGCAGCAATAGTCCCCATTGTCTAACAGAAGAATGCTTGAAAAAGATATTTTGCTGAAGTTTAGATTTTTTGACAAAAATATAATAGGTAYGGTTTCAAATCAAAGAAGATATAGTGACATCAGAAAAGTTAATGTCTCTCCATGAAATACAAAAGCACAAGAGAAATTCCTGAACCAAACACCACAGRRATCTGAACCTGAATCTGTTCATTCATAACTCAAGTCTCAAACCATCAGGATAACAAGTACCTGAGTAGGTCTTCTCTAATAAGTTTGGTTTTCCAGGGATAATGCCAAAGCATCTTCATTGCATTCAGCGAGAAAAGAACGTCTCTCAAATCCTTTTTATTTCTAAAGAACTAAAAATACTGGCACATAGTCATTTCTCTTTTACCCTAGTATATACTAGAAAAATCTTACTTTAGAGACAGCTCTGCAGCCTCACAGATTTCACTGRAGAAGTTTAAGAGAGGTATCATTGGTGGTGCAGAACTTTTTTTATGCTGTCATAAAGCCAAGAGAAGTCAATTAGGACTAGTACTTCATTAATGATCTTCACAAATCACATTTATGGCAAGTCTCATATCTATTGCTCTGTTAGAATATGCCATTTGGAAAGACTAGATTTGACACCCTTATAAGATGCCATTGCGGATACTGCTGGGGTAATTAATTTTTACTTGTGCTCTGGTGAAACCAAGCAAAACTTTCTAAGACATTTGGCCAATTACACACTCTTTAGGGCAATGAAGCCTTTGCAGAAAGCTTGGCTTTATATTGCCACTATGATCAAAGCTTTAATGAAATTGCTCCATGACAGAAGTCACTAGACTATTAAGAAAAAGCTACAAAATAAATTGATGCATAGCTGTGAATTTGCAAAAAGACACATCTTCCAATTTTTTTGATTTTTTATTAATGTGCTCCACTGGATAGCCTCCCCTGTGCACAGTTCTAATAAACCTTACAGAACACCTTTTCCATGATAAAGGCTATCCATGGGGTCTTTGTAATGGGAGATTTGCATTTCCTTTGCTTTATTACAGCATTTCCAGAGGAAAACTGTTACTCTGCCCTCAAGGGGCAGACTTGGAAAGACTCGAGTTCTTTTATGGATGCATGGACATAAAAACATACGGAGGAACCTGGGGAATTGCAGGCTGTTTTGCAGCTCGGATACAGCACATCCCCACTGCTGTATGTCAAGGCATTGTAAAAAAAAAAAAAAAAAGGCAATGAAGTTTAAACACAGCAATGAAAACTGAAGTTTAGAAGGGGACCAAACTTTGAAGAGCCCCTCTGACTCCACAGCTCCRCTGCCACGTTCTACACACAGTTCTGCTCACACATAAGATTCTCACACAGGAGCTCAGTCCTTAGGCACTCAATAAGTTGCTGACTTTGCAGAGTTTCTCTGTTGCAGACTCATCCTCAAAATGTTTCTGAGTCGTAGAACTTTTTTTCAAATTCAAGTTTATAAAACAAGGCACCTGCATTCCTATGCGCACATTGCACTGAGCTAACCTGCAGCTTTGYTGAGCATCCTTAAACTCTGCTGAGACTAGCGAGCCGTCTCCCGTGTCTCCCAAGTTAGAGGTTGCACTACACAAGTACTGAGTGTTAAAGTATTTTGCAACTCCCAGATAAGCCAACGCAGCGGTCCAGCTGGTAAGCTACTTTGAATCATGTACCATCAGGTCAACTCTTCACCCAGGGCAAACCAGTAGCTGTGAAGGCCAAGGGACACTTTAATAGGTCTGCAAAAACAAAGGTAATGTGTGGGAACAAAGGTAGGCAGATAGGAGAGGACAAAATTGTCAGGGAGAAATTCTTTACTAGAAAGTATGGTTCTGCCATTTTTTAACCTTCATTTTCCTAAACTCACCTGTGAAAATGGTTGTGAGATCCTCAAAGGTAAAACGTATGTTCAAAACAATTGTGGAATCTATCCTCAACAGTGAAGTGATGAGCTAATTTCTGCGCAAATTTTGACCCAGATTATGTCTCGAATCAGCRTGGGGCTGCAAGGGTATCTGTGGAGGCAAAGAGACGAGGGACTCAGAAAAAGAGCCCAAGTCTATTCAAGGAGTCTAGAGGTGCAATTACCCCTTATCTTACTTTCAACAACACAACATGCCAACATTGCAAAGGCAAGCTTTTGACTTGGATCTTCTTGGATCAAAAGATATTCTTGCATCTTCACGGAGGAATTAATCACCTTCCTGGCTGTGGCCATTACRTACAACTGCAAAAATGAATCACAGCTCTTGGCCAGTGCAGAACCTCTAACACAGAGCTGAAAATTCAGCTTTCATGTGGGAACGAAAATATCCATACTCTCTTCTAGATTTTTGTGTGTCTTCTTATCGTTTTGCCTTTACCAATCATGTTAGAGAAGGGTACATCTGAAAAATCTAAAATCTAAATTCATTTCTTGATTTATGTTGCTTTTACTGTAACTTATTTAGTGAATGAATCACACATAGATTTGAACATGTTGCTTGATTCAGCTATATTATTCATTTTTAGCTCAGTGAGCAATGAGGAAGCAGGGATGATGTCACAAGGTGCAGAACTGGTTGGCAGTAGGACCTGCTGGGGACCTAGAAACAGCATCTCACCAAGATCTCGTGGTTTGTTTCTTGGTGTTTATTGGAACAAATAAGAGTTAGAAATAGCATCTTCAGGAAGAACTGGGATAAAAAAAATAAAAGGTCTGATTTCCATTCAGCTCAGAAACATGATAGTCCCAGGATCAGAAAACCACTTCTGGAGTCTACACAGGATTTCTAGATGTTTGTCTTAAGAGTGAAGAACTTTAGCTAAATGAGCTCCCCTTTCACAAGATGCATGCACTGGAAGAGCATGAGTCACTGTGACAGTTAGGCAGCCTCACACTTCGATTTGCAGGGAAGCTACTGCAGTATCTGGGCTTCCTGGAACACTCATGGAGCCTGCTGGCCAGATAAAGAAAACAGCAATGTTTAACACAGCAATACAGCAAGAGACTATTAGTGGTCTTCAGAGTGCAGTTAATAGGGAATGTGGATTGCTGGAGGAAGGAGATGTGCTTCAGAAAGAGGGTCTCAGAGGCTCAGTGCAGGAAGGTCCCTCTGCTCCTGTTTTCAGTGAATCCCCACCACTGARGTCACTCCAGGCTTGCTGACTCCACTGCTGGGAGGGTGAGAAATTGTTTCTCTATCTGCAACTGAATACTCTCCTAATGGTAACAACCACTTAGGAAAAAAAAAAAAGCATTTGCTTAGACAAATATCATCATCTGTCAAAGCCATGGTAATAATAAAACCTCTACTGTCAGAATTCACTTGCGCTGAGTGATGGGTGCCTGGATTCAACAGCCATGAACTCTTAACTAAATGCATTTTTCCTATAAATTCCCCTGGTACATTAACTTTTACAGATAGCAAATACCTGGCCCATCTCTAAGGAAACCGGTATTAATCTTATAAACCTGCAGGATGGAAGAAAAATAGGTAACTATTATGCACTCAGACATACGCCATGGCCCTGCTTTTCACGATCTTTGCAATTCCTGTAGACATTTACACAAAACTGAAGGTAAAATACCCCCAAGAACAGACATCTACCTGTTTTGCATAGGTGTGAACGCTCTTTTAGATCAAACCCAGGAGTCTGGCAGGCAAACACTCCAAGACATTAACTCCAAGAGGTATGAAGAGGGCTGTTGAGATGAGCTTCCTGATGGCAATTTAAATGTCCGGATCCTCAGCTGTGTTCAGTGAGAAGGACATCTCCAAAAACTACCCAGACACTATGCTTACAGTTCTCTGGGTAAAACTGGGGCTGATGCCCATCTAACCATTCCAGGAGAGGTGCRCAGATGAAGGGGACAGGGCCCACTGATGCTATCCACATGGCCACTTTAATTTCTTTTGGCTGACAAAACACCAACATGGCAGAGTACACATCAACAGGTCTGTGGGGAAAAAAGCTGATGCATCAGATCACTCAAGCCAGCCCGTCTGCTTGGGCATCTGGTCAGGGTGACCAATGGTGAATATGATGTAGCCTCCTTCATTGTGGTGGTGCAGGGCTGGCCGGGAAGTGGAAGGAGGAGTCATCTCCAATGCCTGGGTTCCCAATGCAAGGTGCAGGCTGAACCGTGGCTGCTGCTGTGTGAGGAAGGAACTTAGCCAGTAGCTCATTTTCAGTGTTTTTGATCTGATGTGTAGGCAGCAAGGAAGATCATAATTATTCTTCTAACCTCAATCCCCACTCCTTACAAGTCTGTGGGGAATCATCGAGAGTCAAGGAAGCATTGGTGACAAAAAAATACATTAAAAAAAAAAAAAAAAGCTCTTTAATTTTACTTGGAAATTTGTATTTTACTACAGCTTCAAGAAATTTCCTGGGGATAAAATCCAGTATTATTTTTTGAAGGCAGCCCTACAGAATTAACGAAAACCTTCAACTTCCAGGACCCTGGAGTCCCCTAGGGCCAATCATCCCAATTAACATTTTCTTGATTGCCTGTCATTATGCCTTCAGAGTGTGAAASTGTTACAGAGAAATTACAGTTCATCCATGTACCTAATCCAGCAGAACATTTTTATTGTTACATCTGAGTGAGGAAGCTATAAAACCAAGAGAGAGAAACTGTGCTGACTCTTTCCAGATTTTTAAGCAAGTACCCCCTAAAGACTCAGGATGATTTCCCTTCTCCCAGATGTAATTTACATAGCCCAAAACTATGGCTTGTGCAGGCATTTTCTACATGCTTTATTCTCTCTTAACTTACATTTGAGGCTTGCTAGTGCATAAGGTGTTTGTGAATTTAAGGCTCAAGACACATCTTGGAAGCCGTTCTAATAATCCCAAGATGAACTGAAAAGTGAATAAAATTATTAATGAAGATAATAAGTACAAAGATGAGGCATTACCCTCTGCCTTTATTTCCTCTCTCTGCAAAACATACACACAGGCAGACCTACCGACCCTTTCCCCAAGGACTATCTTAAACATTTGCTACTGAGGRCATGATTTTCAGATGGACTCGCAAGAATTTGGAGCATGAAGTTCCCATGAAAAATCAGTGAAACCTGCGCTCTCAAAATACACAGGCCTTCCTGAAACTCCTGTTGTGTGAAGAGTGATCCAGCTGCTGTRACCCAGTGGCACGCTCTCTCAGCTGAGGCAGATCAAGTGTAAAAAGCCAGGGAAGGAGACATCTGAGGAACAGAGTGGCTGTGTATGAATGGAGATGGTGAACAGGAGAACAGGAAAGTTTGGTCAGGTCTYGCCATCCAGATGGCTTTCCCATGCTATGGAAAAGGGCTGAAAGGACAGTCTGAATATGGAACGATCCTTCTCAGGACGACGGATAGAGAACTTACTCYTATATATCAAATACTCTGCTACTCCCACAACAAAATGTAAGGATGCTRATGTCCACAACCATGGCCCATAAAGCATCTCCATGGTACTCCACCTTTGCCCCTCTTCACACACAAAATAACTAGCACAAATCTTCTGGCAATATTTCTGACTAGTTTCTTCTGAGGCCCTAATTGATCAGCATCTGGACGGAGTCATGAAGTCATTGGAKAGTGCAGGTTGGAAGGGAGGTCCTGAGGTCACTTGCCATTGAGTCAAACTCCTGCTCAAACAAGGTCAATTAGATGATCCCAAAACTGAACACGGTGTCCCATGCGCATGCTCCCAAATCTGAACAGAAGGAAGGGATGACTTTTCATGATGTGCTGGCTGTASTCTCACTAATGCAGCCCAGGATAAAGTTTTGCTTCCTTTTTCCTGCAAGGGCATACTATTATTCTACTAGTCCACCAAAACTTCATGATCCTTGTAGTAAAGTTGCTTTCCATCCAGATCACAATCAATCTGCACTGTTTCATAGGGTGGTCATATTTGGGCCCAAGATCAGAACTCAGTCCTCCTCATTTCCCTATCAGACAGTCGTACAAAACAGCACTGACTCATATGCATCATTATCCACTGAAACAATAGGAGATGGTTGGTAAGAGYGCTCCAAGTGTGAGGACGAACAGAAGATACGGGCTGGAGGGTACTGTAATGACTGATCACCCTAGTCCAGTTGCAGGATCTTGACTGGAGCAGAACCCTAAAGAGTTCTAAACAGTGTCCATCAGTCCTAAGCTGTTTCTCTGAGTTGTTGCTTCTGTTTGTATTCGATAATTGCAAAGCTGGCTCCCCCCAAACCCTGGAGACATGTGATTCTCTCGCTTTAACACTACACACACACTTCTCCCACAGCTAAGCAGCAGAGAGCCATAATGGCATTCATTTACACTTCTGAATTTGTCCCAATAATGTCTGTTTAGGAAGCGCTCAATTGCAAAGTGGCTGGTAACATATACCTGGAACTGTCAAACAAAAAATAGGTCATATCCCTTCTAGGATCCAGTTTGGATCTCTAAACCCTACCAGACTCTGCACTAGGCTCATTAGGCACACAGTTCATCCACAGGCAGGTTAGACAGCCTTCTCCCACAGCACCTTTCTAGGTACTCTAGAGGTGCCTTTAAACCAAGAGTCTGATCAAACGGGCTGTTCTGAGGCCAGCAGGCAGGGTACAGGCTGGGTGCATACAACTTAATTCTCTACCCTCCAATACAAAGTGGCTGCTGAGAGTGGATCCTGATCCATGCTAAATACCAAACCATCCCCAAGCTTCTATCATGCTAACAGAGAAGGTCAAAATTATGCCAGGGACTATGTGAAAAATTTAACAGCAGGTACAATTAAGCTTAATGTTCAGGCCTGTGGCAAGGTTAATTTTATTTTACTAGTGTAACAAAGCCTTAGAGCTCTGTGTCCATGACCTGTCGTCTCAAATCTAGTACCTACCTTTACATACRCAGAATCCTGCAGCTGGGACACCACAGCCCTACACAACAGTGCAGGCTGGGTGCAGACAGCCTGGAAAGCAGCTTTTCAGGAAAGGCTCCGGGGGTCCTGGTGGGCAACAAGCTGAACACAAGCCAGCAATGCACCTTTGCAGCCAAAAAGGCTGAAGGCATCCTGAGCTGTATTAGGCAGATCGTTGCCACCTAGTCAAAAGAAGAGCTCCTTCCGCTCTGCTGAGCTTTGCTGAGAACAAACCTGGAGCACTTTGTTCAGATCTACACAAGAAAGACATTCATAAACTGGAGCAAGCCCAGTGTAGGGCCACCAGTATGGTCATGAGACTGGAGAGCTTTCCTATGTGGGAAGTGGATTCGTTGAGCCTGGAGGACAGAAGGCTCAGCAGGAATTTTACTGCTACCTAAAAGTAATTGGAGGGTACAGAGGACCAAGTCAGACTCTTCTTGCAGACTTACAGCAAAAGAATTGTGGATAAGAGTCATAAGTTTCAACAAGAGAAATTCCAATCAATTCTTAGGAGGGAAAAAAAAAAAGAAAGAAAAAAAAAGAATCTTAGGAAAATTCCAATTGGTTWTTAGGAAAATGAGATCTCAGGAAAAATCATTTCCACCACAATAGTGGTGAATTATGGGAATCGGCTGCCCAGAGAAGTTGTGGAAACTGTATATAAGATACTAAAACTTAAATGCACAAGGTCCCGAGCAGCCTGGTCAAACCAGACCAGCTGTGAGCAGTGGGTGTGCTAGAYGACCTCAGAAATTGCCTTCCAGCAGATATAATTCTATTATTTTATGATTATGTGATTCTATGAACAAAAAAAATCTAAAAACTATCATAAAGGAAACTTCTTTTAATATAAATATAGCTGTTTTAAATCTAAATAAAGTTGGATCATATTTGATTTAGAATTGACCAAGCTGGTATCATCAGATTTTTTTCATTCTTTGGGACTCCTTACTGCATTTCATCTACAATGAAATTATATAAATCATGTTCTCTTTTCCTTTCCTTTCAATTTGTCTGGGGAAAAAAAGAAATAGACTTGGTTTACAAACAGCAGATTRCAATATTAAGCACTTAGCTAAGAGTGCAGAAGATTTTTATACGTCTTGGCTCTGCTAACCTGCTTCCCCACAGGCAATAAGCAATTACTCCAAGGAAWATAAAAGATATTCAGCAGTGGTGCATGACACCTCCTAGTCACTTCTACTGGAAAGCACAGCATTGCAATGAAGTACCCACTAGTAGGCAGCAAGTCACTTGGACAAGTCAYCGGTGCTTCACTGCTTCACTGTTCCTAATTTTTGCAACAGGAGTCTGAAGGGAGTCAGCTTGGTGAAGCAGAGCTCTGCAGTRATTCACCCCTCCCGGGAACATCCCCAAACTCCTGAACTGCTACATGCTACTTGCTGAAGAGGCCCTTACTTTAAGATTTTTAAATGATCTTCTGAATGTGATGGCTAATAAGGTGCATAACCATCAGCTATTATGAGAGGGTCTACTAATTTTGTATATATATATTTCATTACATAATATACATGATAATGCTGTAGCAAAATGAGGAATCTTAAGGTATTATCAACATCTGCTTTCAAACAAGCTCATATAGACTTAGACCACCTCTGACAGCCTAGATCTTCCTTAAAAACTGACAGTACTCGGGGTTGCACAGACTTCAGACACAATCTGTTCCAGCACTTAACGACCTTTATAGTTAGAAAGTTTATCCTAATATCTAATCTAAATCTCCCTTGCTACAAATTAGACTGATTACTTTTCATTCTTCCATCTGTGAACATGGAGAACAATTGATCACACACCTCATTAAACTTGCAACACACTTGRTATCTCTAATCCTGTTTTCCACTTTTTTTTGTCTTTTCTAGATAAGACTTCTTCCAGTTTTTCCTCATAGGTCACGTTTCTCTCCATTCCTTTCCTGCTRGTCTGCATATTTCTTAAAATGTGGCTTTCAAAATAACACTCCAGCACAGAATTTGTAAAAGAAATTAGTTCATTTCATAGGACACAGCAGTCTACGCATTCAGAAGAGACTTAAGTATGCTTTATGATAGCAACATATGGTTGATCCAGCTTCTGTCAGTGACACAAGACAAAATACCACCTCCAAATCCTTTTGCATAGTACTGCACAGTAACCACTTTCCTCCACTTTGTGCTGGATTTTTCTTCCCTAAAATACAGCCTCTCGATTAGTCTTTATTAAATTCCACATTGTTGATTTTAAAACATCTCTCTGATTTTATCTAAATTATTTTTAATTTTAAGCCTGTCCTCAGAAAGCTTGACATCCCTGACAGACTGTTGTTCAAATAGATGTATATATTTCTTTTTTTCTTTTCTTATGCTCCTTGCTGACTTTACAGTAATTCAYGCCCTTGTCTAATTTTAATCTTACATCTCTAGTGCTTCCTGCATTTATCCTGAGAAATACTTTTCTTGAATTTTTCTATCATTCCCTTGTGAATTTTGATCACTAGAAATCTCTAATGCCATCAGAATTTTATTGCACATCTTATTTTCTCCACAGTTACACAACAGACTGTTGTGCTTCTCCTCTTCATTTTTCYCTTAAAATTTTGAATCTTATTTTTCAAGAATAGCTTTATCTTCTGATTTTGAGTCCCTCACTTGCATTAGAAACATCTAAAAAACATCTATCTGCTGTGTAAATAATGCTTTAAACAAAATAAATACAATAAAAAAAGTTCCCAACAAATTTTTAATCTCATAATTGCGTGGYCTGTGTCCTATCAGACTGCTTTTCCCAGCAGACTATTAGTGACTGGCCTTCATCATTACCAGTCGTGTTCTCTGAGTGCTTCTCACCCTTCATCTGCTTCTTCATCTGYTGCAATGACTTCTAGTAAATCTTTACCTTGAATCACTCTGTAATTTCATTATTATTTTCTTCATTCAGATATTCTGAAAAATCCTATCATCATTTTCCAGATCTAAGTCTATACATYGAAGCCTCTTTTCCTCTTGCTTGTAGAACTGTTAAAAGAAGCATAGTTGATACACACTGAAGCTCATGYCCGTATRCACTTACATAGGCACCCTTACAAAGGTGTGCCATTCCACCTCACTTAGCAGAACCAGCTAAAGAGTCACCAGCAGGCACTGTGACAATGGTTAAAAACCATTCCCAAGGTACTTCCCGACACTGAGCCGTCGTTTCTCAGCTGATGGGCTTCTTCCACATCCCTATCTCCATCTCTTTCCCCCTTTCATTTTCTCTTTTCCTTTCCACTCCAGTCATAACATGGGAGTATCTGTCCCCAATCCACACAGCTAACACCATGAGGAAATAATTATTATTGTGGCTGCAAACCTCTCTATATGTCATGCAGTAAAGCAGCATCCTTCTTTTGTGTATTATGTGTGATTTGCAGTTTAAATTGGAACATACTTTTTACAGCAGCACATACAGATAAGCATTATGGTTTCAGTTAACTGCACAATACTTAATATTTTACTCTACTGCTACACACTTACAAACAAAAGGAGTATGATTTTTCTTCRGTGCTGTTGTGCTAACTGTATATTAATCACCGATAGCACAGGAGAGGGGTGGGCTACCTCATGATGAATTTATGTTAGTGCTGCTAAAAGAAGTTCACTTTGCTCTAGTGGGTTCTCTGGTGAAGCAAGTCACTCTTCAATGTGAGCAAGGGAACTACAGGCTCTCCTGGAGCAAGAGTTTAATCAACTTGTATAGAGTTTTTATCCAAGGAATATCAAATTGGTTACCTGACATTAATTAACACTCACAGYATTCCTGGGCAATACATTATTATTGTTATCCCAAACAAAACAAACATTCTGCCTTTGCCATCAAGCTGCCTGGTGTAATTAACATAAACCAGATGCAAAGCACATGACTGTGCTCCTTCAAACATCCACGTCTTTTTAGAGGATCAAGATAGACGCACATTTGTGGATTTCTTTTTGATTAAGAAAGAATGTTAATTARAAGTAGATGCTGAAGACCCAACCACACCCCACCGCCCCATGCTGTCAGAGATCCCAAGGGGAGACGAGTCAGGACAGCCCTGTTTCACACTCGAACAATGTTTTTCACAGCCTGGGAATACCAGGCAGTTTCCAGGGCAGGCAGGTCGGCTACATTGGCGCGTTCTCCATGCAGCCGGTGAGCCAGGACAAGGACTTCATCTCCACCCATCAGAGCACCAGCACGGAAACACCCGAGGAGCTGCTGGTGCCCATGTCCATGGAGCTTTGGGAGGCATCACACCTCCCACCTGGGCCCAAGAGTCCAGGTCCCCAGGCATGACCACAGCAAAACATGCAGACAYTGGAAACTCAAGTGGCCAAGTGCACCCGCTGAGACACCTGAAAAGGAAGTCCCAGATAAATAGTGACCAGTATTTCTGTTTATCCAGGAGCTAAAATTACAAACCTCCAAGGAAGCGTGTCTATACTATACTACCAAAGGTATGTAATAGCTGCTGACAGTCTCATATGATGTATAGCTTTGTTTAGACATCTAAAGGATTATTTTCAATTATTTCTTCCTGGACAATTATGCTTATTCTAGCCCCATAATGCATTGTGTCAGTCATCTCTGGACATAAAACACTTTAACAGTGTACAGTAAGCTTTTTTCTTCTGCTCACAAAATATCATTGGACCTATAATTACATTTCATAAAACCGTGGTACCATAATATAGCAGTCTCTTTCATAATATCTCTATTTGTACAAAATAATAAAAAAGCATATATGGATTATCTCTACAGCTTTAATTTATTTCTTGTCTATACCAAGTGCTAGAAGTTTTGTCAAGAAATTGATGCATTTTACAAGGCAAGAACTAAGCTAGTGTAACATTTTGACAAGGCCATTACAAAAATSGGAGCAGGATAGGATTAGTTTTGGTTTGAAATTAGTTAATTTCACCATATAACTTTGCTAATGGTGGATCAATAATTTCTGTACCATTTATTATCTCACTCTCAACTCCAGACTGCTTCACATCATTTTAGGGGAGGGTARCTCACTGCCTAGGAGCTGTCTTGGGGGGTTTCCCCGTCACTATTGTAGATTGTACAAATTTCAGCAAATCACCAGGTGTCTCCAGGATTTGGATGAGAATACCTTTTTTTGAAGACAGCTACAGAAAAGATTGTAGCCTTGGTAGGCTTCTACTTAGTATCCAAGTTAGCAAAACTGAAGGAAAAGCCACATAAACAAGGAAGTGGATTTTTWTTTTAGAAGAAAATGGTTTCCCTCATTCACTGTCATCCCCTGTGATTTCTTACACATCTCAGAGTTCATGAGTATGAAAGAACGACTGACTGTCTAAGAACTTGGCCATGATTACTTCTGGTGTTACAGAAGGCAAGGAAGAGCAACTGAAAAGTCCTCATCCTGCCTTCTAGATTCCTGCTGAACGTTGTCAATGATTCCTGAGCTTTGCAGCCTTGACAATCTCTTTTAMCAAAGGTGGCAGTTGTTTTGCTCCGTATTTGTGGAGTGGCCTTGATACAGTCACCACTAGGGGCCAACCAGCTGGAGAACAGCTCTGCAGAGAAGGACCTGAGGGTCTTGGTGGGCAACAAGTTGAACATGAGCCAACAACGTGTCCTCATGGCAAAGAAGGCCAATAGTCTTCTGGACTATATTAGGCAGAACACGGTAAAGCGAGGTGATCCTTCACCTCAACTCAGCCTTGGTGAGCCTGAGCCCGTACCTGGAGTACTGGTCTGCTTCTGGGCTCCYCTGTCAAAAGGGACRCGGACCTATAGGTTTGAGYCCAGTGAAGGGCCACAAAGATGATGATAGCACTGGAGCAGCTCTTGTATGAGGAGAGGCTGGCAGAGTTGTGGCTGTTCAGCCTGGAGAAGATGGAGCTCAGGGGAATCTTWTTAATACTTATGAATATCTGATGGTATGATATCAAGAGGACATGGATCAACTCTTCTCAGCAGTACCCAGTTCARTTCCTGAAACACAGGAAATTACTCYTWAAAAATCCTMATTTTCTTAGTATGCTGGTGCCCAGAGTAGAACTAGTTTCCTAACTTTGTGCAATCATTTTTGAACATTTCAAATGCAGTTCATTTTTRAAAACAATGCTTCCCAATGTTTTAACTGAGTGTTACTAAGTAGCTCCATCCCCCGCACTCCAGAACTCTCAATTAGTCTCATACATACTGGTAATAGGATATGAGATCATTAACCTGTAAATCATTGGTTCAAATCTCAAACAGGTCATTAATGACTAGAAGGCATTAGTATCTAATGACTGGTTTCATTCCAGTGGACAGATTAGTCACCAACACAGATGGCATTAGTAAGTTATTTCAGTAGAGACCTACAAAATGCACCAGTTCCAGATTTTGCTTCTGCCAATGTGATATCCCAGCCTGTCTCCCTATTAMGCACTGAAATTCATATTTTTTGCTCTCTTTCCAAGTGCAACTGAAAAAAACCTCATATTTTTAAGGATTTGGATCAAGTTTTCTAGAGAATTGTATTTTGTGACTGAATCCCTGTGGTTTAAGAAAACACAACAGCTAATGGACACTTTTCTCATAGCTGAAGCATTTAATATCATCTTTCTCTTTCTCCTGTGTGACTTTCTCAAAACCCGCTTGGCTGCCACCTTGTGCCACAAGTTCTAGGTGACTCTGCATGTGCACGGGGGTTGGACTAGATGACTTCCAGAGGTTCCCTTCCAACCTTAAGCRTTCTATGATTCTATGATTCTTTGCATTACTACTACTTGGAAATCACAGTTGTCCCTGCTGATGTACAGAATGTRCTCTGCTGCATTTGCAGTAAGCCATCCTTGGCGATGGGATCCAAAGACTAACAGGATTCTTGTATGTCACAGAAGTTTTTCTCCTGCAATCAAAGGCAATTATTAAGAGTTTTAATCCAATATATTCAAAGAAAATCCTTGTCATAAGCATTGCCTTAATACTTCCACATAACACTTGCAAAGAACTAGAGCAGATTTAAGTTGGAAGGCCATATAAATTACTGCAAAAAAATAGAAAAACAAACAAACAAACAAATCCAATACACATACTCTGTTTCTCCTACTTTAAGCAGTTGCTACTGGGAAGAGAACACTGGATTAGAAGGACTTTTGATCAAGCACAATACAGCTTTTCTTATGAAAGACGGGAAGTACAAAGGACAACAAATCACCAAAAAAAAGAAAAAAAAAACAGTATGTCAGGAACGGAAATCAGAAAAAGTTAAGGATATCAAGCATGTTCAAAGAGTCGATATGGATATTTTAAATGAAAACATGCAGTAGATCTGAGAAGCAAGATCTTTATAGGCTGCCATCTGACTACACAGATATTAGCATTATGCAGCCTTTCCCATGTATTTACAATAAGTTATTATACGAGTCAGAAGTCACATACTGACCTTTGCAGTCCATTAATTTTATTTTTTCCTCCTGTTCAATTAGTGCAGGATCTTGAGCCATTGTAGGTAACCCCAGGGGAATTGTAATTAAGAATTAATATAAAGCCAATGTGTGGTGCACAGCACTGAAGTACTTCTGTCACCACGTGTTGACAGTAATGAAACCATGATGAAGATTTTATCRCTGAGCAAAACACTTTTGAATGTACAGTCACTGACCTGCAAATTGTTCACATGGTGAATGTATTAGGATATTTGCCTAAAAATCTCTTTCACAACCGAGAAATAAGCCAGGCTGGATTTGAATAGGATTTAACAAAATAATCACCACCTACAAGTTTGAAAAATTGCTATCCGTATGCCTTGTGCTTCAAACTGGGCTTAGGTATTCAGCATGTAAAATCCAAGTAAGAAATAGGGTTTAGAGTTTGTGGTTTTAAGTTAATACCTGCCAAATGCAGAGAATTAGGTTCCCAGTTCTTTCATATCATTAACGTATGTCTAGGTAGATGCATGAAGGAAATACTCGTCCAAGATTGTGTAACCAACCAGATGAACTGAGGGTGAACATTTRCAGTTCTTYCACTTTTCTTTTAACGTTTGCAGTTCTTCCACTTTTCTTTTAGCTACTCAACCATGTCTTTAAACTCCAGGAAGTCAGAGAACAACGTCACACAGCAAAGGCATCCATCAGAATGAATATTTCATTATGCCCCAGTCCTGAAGGTCTGGGGTATTGAAGCACACACGGTAAAGAAGGTGCACAGCCAATACAAAACAAACCAAAAMYACAAAAACTAGACTGCTCTGGCTCRTGTCATAAAAAAGCAGCTATTGTGAAGAAAGCTACCAYAGAGCCTCCAAAATGTAGTCCTCTTCCTTCCCTTTGCCTGCAGGTGGGTACTGCCCATAGGCCGAAGAACTTGTTCTCCTTGCAGGACGTTGGCTGCACTTGCATCCTCCAGACCTGTGTGAAGGGCAAGGACAGGCCCAGGGAGGGCCAGATGTCCACCATACAATGTCCCATGAAATTGCACACCAGAAAACGGCAGCAGCAAGCCAAGGGTCCTTCATGGAGTCTCCCTCTTTGCCTCTCTCCCCAGGGTCCTGGGCCAGGTCCAYCCTTCAAGTGGGGGACATTGCTCAGAACCTCACAGAATGAAGCCTCGAAAGACATGGAGGGTATGAGCAGTTGTTGTCTGCATTCTACCTCACTTGCATGAAAATAGGCCGCTTCAGTTTCCACACCCAGCAGTTAATCTTCATAAGCATAACCTAGATTCTTGGAAGGAGGAGGTGAAAGAAAGAACTGGGAGTCCTSGAAGTTGTTCTCTGATATATTTTTCCTAAACTGACAGATTACATTAATAAGGCATAAGAGGATCTATATATTAAAAATCCTCCATTTAAACTTTACTTTTTTGATCTATAACAAACTGACCAATCCAGAAAATTCAAAATTATGATACTTTATTTWAAAAAAAAGAAAAAAGAAAAAAAAGAGAAAGAAATAAAAACATAAGATTCAAAATGAGGAGAGCATAACACTTTCCTGTTGAAATTCTTAGCTTGTGTTGGTTTAAATCACACAATTAACATCATGCTCGGGAGGCACACAAGGCAATGCTTCTTGATTTTCCTGGATTTGTTTCCTTAGGGCTTGACAGTGATGCTTAGATGCAGCTCTCGATAGAGGGTAACATTTAGTTATGCCACGTTAGGAAGGAGCCTYAAGGGGAATTCACAGGTTCCTATTTTTCCCTCGTTCAGAGGGGGAAAGCATTTCACTGTACACTTAGAAAAAGRCTGTGGCTTATTCCCTCCTTCAGATTGAAGCAGCTTCACTATGTGAAGAATAGAGGAAGGGAAGGCAACCTAGTAGGGCCTGCGCACTCCTCACTTTGGCTACTTGTGAGAGAGAAATATCAACCTCTGGCCCACACCATGAGGTCATGGTACCCCTGAACTGAGTCATTTGAGAAGAACACAGAAAGCATGGAAATCTGTAGCTGCCACTGCTGTACCACAGGTTGCAAATCATGACTTTGACTTTAGTCACCTCCTCTGTCCAAATCATGCCAAATGTCAGAGCTAAGTACTTTAGAGAAGGACTCATTCCCCCACCATGAGAAGAGATGATGCAGGGACCTCCCATCTTTTTCTGACTATAGAGCTGAAATCAGGAAAGAGAAATCACAATCATTCTGTTCCTTGCTTCTCTAATAGTAATCAAACACAGTCATATATGACTAGCCTGAAGCCAGTATCAGATTCAGTGGATTTCTACCTGGATTACAGATAGGTCATTACGGCAAAACCTGGGAAACACAAGGTCCACTGCATTGAGTCAAGCAAATACAAGCAAAAATATTGAACTGGTTTAAATTTATTATTTATTTTCCAGTTACTACTGGGTAAACTCACGCCTGATCACACAGAAAATAAAATTGGCATACGATAGACTTGTTGCAGAAGATACTATAGAAGAAACCCCAGGACAAGTGATCTAAATAGCTAGATTGTATAGACCACTCAGTTCCTACATTTCAGATTATATTTCATATATTCCCTGTGCAAGTTTATGAACCTTTTACAATGGGACCAGATTAGCTGCAATGGTCATGTTTTATTTGGCTATAAAACACACAAGAAATTACAGAGGAGGGAGAGTTCAAATATAAAGCACATCAAAATCAAACGAGGTGTTTTCCTCAGTTCTCACAACACCCACCAAATTCTGTGATCTTCAGATTTAATGTCATATATTAAGCTCCGATTCTTTGCTTAAAGTAAGTGATTTAACCTTTACAGTAGGTATTTCTAAAGAACAAAGCAGAGTTCACCTCCCCCAAGCTTTTATCCAAGCACAGATCATTATAGCAATGAAATTACTTCCCCTGAAGTTAGCAAGAGTATTCACAGACAATAATTTGCAGAACAGGGCCAGAAGGGAGACCAGAGTAGTGGGCTATCTGATATCAAAATGAGCATGCATACCTCAAAAGCATTGGCCTTGAGAGGAGAGGACTATAGAGGCCAAAGGAAAAGAAGTCTCTTCCATGTGTCATGAAACTCAGCCTAGGTTATCAGTATGATAACACAACCCATGCACGCCAAGTAAGTATAATCATCTGATATTCCTTGCTTTTTCCTAAGAGGATAAATGGCCCACTTGAACTCCTAGCAAACTATACTAGGAGAAGAAGAGGATGAGGTTTTGGAKGTGAGCTGTAAAGTTATAAAATTTATGACCTAGAAGCCACAGCTCTTGAATCAAGAGTCCAAAACAGTTCTGTTGCTTTGACATTACAAGTCCCAAATGTATGGAAAATGCTCACAGCCAGTAAGAATATAATGGGTTGCCATGCCAGCTCTTGCTAGGTAATGAAGCCTCTCCAGTGAAGTGTTCACAGCTAATAAAAGTAATAGCTGAATTTCACTTATTTCCCCTATGCATCAGCAGACTTCAACACTTTTATATCTCTGGAATGTATGCATTATTAGATCCTTGTATGTACCCATCACTGTGGCGTTCARGTGCTGTTCATCTTGAACCAATGCATGCTATTCAAAATACTCAATATCCAGCTTTAATTTTGCAGTTTCAGGCCATTTCTAATTGTTCCATATGCTTGGAAATGAGCCGGTGAAGCTTTCTTGGCTTTGCTCCCAATCCTTCCCGTATTTAGGCAAGATGTCTAATTATTTTAATTATATTTCAAATATTTTTCTCATGGTGCCTCAAGAGGCCTTCTGTGCTTATAGAGCCAGAATTCATCGTATACATCTTTTCCCTCTCCTTTAGTTATTAAAGTATGGACAAACTGATAGCCACTGAAAGTTCATTTACACATTTCCCAACAAGAATGTCTTCCCAGTGACACTGCATGGAGAATCTATTCTTTTTCCTTTTATGTCCAAGCATATTACTTGCATTACAGATCGGTTACCCCTCGAGATCTGACTTAGATTATTCCAAACTGGCCCTGCCTGATGCCAGTGAGCTATACAAATTATACAGCAGAGATCTATCATGGGGATGGGGGACATCCCACAGACCAAAAGCAGGTTGTTTGCCTGAAGTGTTTGTAATCTTCATTTTATAATCCATTGGCCCCCTATTCACCCAGTTGACAATTGCTGCCCATCCATGTCATCTGCACTGGCTTTCTCCAGATTGTGCTTCTCTCACTGCTCCTGAAACAGCTGTTTCCTCCATAGATTGTCACAACCATTAGTCCCTGCAGACACAGGCAGCAGCTTTCTAAATACCTCCAGAAGTCTATCTTTGCCTAGTCTTTCCTAATGGGTTGTTGCAAAAYGCAGCCCTTCTTCTTCTGTTTGGTGATACAAAAATATCTAACAACCTAAGAGAAAGTGTGGGTTTCCATCTGTTTTGCACCCTCTTAGTGTGTTCTTCACAACGAGGCGAATGTACCTTGGCAGGGCCCCACAGCAGGGTGAAATCCCACATCTGCAGAAAAGTTATGTTCAGGGCAACAGCTGGGAAAGCTTCCCCCTAACGCCTGCTTTTAAATCCTGTCCTGGAGAGATGCCATCCAACTCCTGCCATTGCTGTACTCTTTCTAACAACAGTTGTCAGCAGTTGACCATTTTCCCAGCACAGATGGACCCTACGTAGCTGTAGCCAAAAGACATTGCTAAAGCCATTCCCTGGTATGTCTTCAGTTTGCAATTCATGCTCAGACTCTTGCATTCCAGCAGCTTTTGCTCCACATCGCTTACATCAGCTGGTATCAACATCTGGCCCAAAATTTAAAGCTCAGATCCAGCTGAATCAGTACAGACTACAGCAATTTCTCCCCCGTGCAGAAGGCTCCTGAACATCACACCAAAATGAAACAGTTCATCAATTTAATCTATGTCATAAGTGTTTGGCTTTGGGGTCTTATTCAAGATGTCCCGTTTCCTAGCATCAGCRCTGTAGCCTGTCAGGTTGGCTCTTTGGGAACTGTACAGCCAAGGACAAGCTGGGAAGGACACAGAAAAGACATTTAAACCATCTAGGCTGGCAGACCCCTCTCAATGCCATGTAGTGATAGCTTTCTCTAAAACAATCTTAGTGRATATGCTGAACTGCTGCGAGCATTGATTGAAAAAGAGAGCCATGCATGCAACAGTTTCCCATTTTAAACATTACTTCAAATGATTTTGAAGTAGGTTATAGTCTGACAAAACAGGTGCTGGATTGAATATCTCTGGTTCTTCTGGCATCACCTACACAAACAGTGCACAGCAAGTGAAGATTCCTGGTTGGATTTGGGACAGCCTTTCCTGTAGTGACTAATCAGTCACCACTTCATTAGGACTGAGAATAAAGCAAAGGTTGTTATGTTTATTTTATTTTGCYTACACAAGGAAGAATAGAAGAAAGCATTGTTTTATGTTTGTTAAAGAAACAGTTTTACCTGGATTTGTTCTTGCTTTACTAATACAAATCATAAATAGTACCATTTAGCTCTGTGGTGCTATCCTGGTGTAAAACTGCCCTGAAATAAAAGCAGAGTACATTGTAACTAGAATAATAATAACAAAGGTCATCATAGGAACTGTTACCAAGAAAGGTTTCACATAAGATTATAATTTAATTTTTATGCAGATTTGATAACAGTAAAAGTGCTACAGTGGGGTTTTTTTCCTGCTTTATACATACATGAAATTTGTCTATAAGTTCACAAAACATCCTGTAAGTCTTAATGAAATACTAACCATAATTCTAAGTAAAAAGTAGCAATTAAAAATGAGCAGGCTAAACTTTGAATCCACAGAATCAGGGTAGTTAGATCAAGTTCCTTTGACAACCTGCCCAACGTGTCACTCATCATGTGCATATGCAAGAAAGGCAGAGGTGGAGTTAAAGCTGTCATGACAACTTTACTTCTAAATGCTCTGCCTTTTGTGCAAAGGCTACTCAGGGCTACATGTTGCTCAGCAAAGCTCCTGACAGTGAAGCAGTTTCACAGAAGCAGTCTGACAGATCAATAACTTGGTTTTAATTCTAGTAGAAATGCATTATGCAGATATATAGCCAGAGAGGATAAAGACTGAGCACATAATGAACCCAAACACCAGCTGAAGCAGATTACTTTGTGTCTTCAATCAATAGTTATGCTAGCAATATATACACACATATATATATTTTCAGTATCCCTCACCTTTCATATAGAAAACATTCAGATGATACCCAAGCTGGCAAAGAYAACTCATTCATTTGCCATCTCCAGCCTCAAACACTACCAAGCTATTTAATTTGTTGGGAACATAATCAGAAAATGCCTTCTCCCAGAGGAAACAGGACAAGCTTTCAAACACTAGAGAGAGACTTGTCTACAGTGGGAACTGTATGTCAAACCTCCTTGCTAAAGCATTATCTCCTCACGCATGTTAACCTCTGAACTTCACAGCAGGAAGACTGTCACAGATCACCTTTGTTTGCCTCRTTTTCCCAGAAGTAGAGCTTTTGCAGAAAGTTTGCAAAGTTATAAAAATAAAAAAAACAAAAAGCCTTTACCTTCTGCTCTCTGTTCTTGCAAGTCCCCACTGGAGGATGGAGAAAAAAAAAAAAATCTCATTTGATCTTATAGCAGATTTTATCCTGTAAAATGTGATTTCTGGTGGTAAACAGTGATCTTTAAGAAATGTATTTCATCTAAAACACTTTAAAAATCATAACTCTGAGTCAGACAAGGACTTAAATCCAGCATCCGTGTAGATTGGAAAGCTCAAATTGCTTTCCAGTTGGAGTTTTCCTATCTGCTCCTGAAAATGTCACCAAAACCTGCTGATAAAGGAAACTCAGAGAAGAACTGCAAACATATCATTTTTGTTACCCAGCATGCTCACCTCAAAAATGTAATCCTTATCCAGGAAAGCACTGCCTGAAATAGGAGCTCTGCTTTATCACCAGTGTTTGTAGCAAGCAGAATTTGTAGCCCATTGACTGTGGTTCCTGCACATGGCAGAAATGTGGTTGCCCATGAAAGAGCAGACACTGCAGCACACTATTAACTAACACCAGTGACCTCCACATCCAGTCCAGGCTTCAYCACCACGAACAGAGAAGGTTTTTAATTTTTAAGGGGATCCACAGTCCATGATCTCCATCTGCTCTGCATCACAATTAAYGGCAGACCACTTTTTCAGAGCTGCTGTTTGCAACTAAGCCATAAGCTCCGTGGGATCACGAACCATCTGACCAGAGTAAAGGAGATTACCCAAGTGGTGCTAAAAGCCTGATTCACCCGCCTGCAGACAGTGCCTTGGTTAATACGTGTAGCTGYTAAAAGCTGCTGAAATGTTAGCACTAAGAAAACAAGTTTTCTGTGTGGTTGGCTAAAATAATTGAACCATGAAAACAAAGTAAAGATGAGTGAAATAATTAAAAAARAGAGAGAGAGAAAGACAAAGGGTGAAGACATCCAGAGCTGAAAAGAATCTTAAATCAGTCTTCTCTCCCCCACTGCTTTCTTCTCCTCCTCCTGCCCCTTGCCTGTTTCCTATATTCTCAATGCAACTTACAAAAGTCTTTGGGCTCTACTGTCAGTTTAGCACTACAAATCCTCAGGCTGGATTTCCTGAAGCCAAGCAGGCTCAGTGAAGATCACTGGGCTCAGCTTATTCCCACTATAATCTCACCCAAATCCATAGAGTTACATGAAGGATAAGCTGGAACCAGTGACGTTTTCTGAATCTTCTGACATCCAGCTTCGGAGCTCCATGACTCCAGACTGATGATATATCCGCTCAACAGTTTTCCAGACACAGTGGGGGATAACTCAAAAATATGAGCTCCTTGGGTGGTTTTCATCATGACAGTTACACTACATCTGCCATACATCACAATAGTTCCCATGCATCTTACCCAAGACTCATAACAGCTCTGAAAACACCATGATAGTACACTCGACTGAAAAACAAATTTCTCCCTAGCTGGGGAAGTATATTTCTCTAGCTGCAATGGCAAGGAACACAATGTCCTTTAGAGCAACTTAACAAAAGAAATGTTCTGATTCCTAGAAAGCCTCTTGCAGTCTCTACTTTTTTTTTTTATCTACAAACTCTGCGGTTGTTTATTTGKGAAGAGATAATCCTCTTCTTCTGTCTCAGCAAAAACTTCTTTCTGAGAGATAAAAAAATATTTTAYAAGAATTTGCTGTATTGCTTTTGAGTAGTAATAACAAATTTGCATCAAGCCTCTCTTTTTTATTATAATTTGCACTGCAATAGTGCTGGAAGCATGTTGCTGACACTGGATTCCATCATGTTGGAATACATATACATACACATGGGGAAAGAGACACTGACTGATCAGGCATATTGTCTTCTAAATGGAAGAGGCAAGGACAGAAAAAGGATCCTAAAATAAGGCTGTAAAAGAACTCAAGAAGTCAAGAAGTCATGTAATACATACTGTGTAGTATGTTTAGCTGTGAAGTAGGTTCAGTTGTCTGTTCTTTCATTTGTTTTATACATCGAAAATCAGTCTTGTGCCCATGAAGTCTGTTGGCTGCTATGGCAGAAATGGAAGTTTAATATAAATCTCTCAAGTCCGGGTTGATAGCGCCCATGAAATATTTTATGTTAACTGAACTTGGAGGTCTCTCAGGTAGCTGATCATAAACGTCCTATCCACATTTGTGCCTATGAAACGGTAAGCTAAAACAGAGAAAATCTAGATATTATCTATAATTGTTTATTTGCTTTTGCTCATGCATACTTTAGAAAAGCAGAAAGTCCACAAATAGGTGCCTATGTTAGAATATCTCCAGCTTATTTATTGCAGCACATTAGATATTTATTCTCCTTTCACTATCAGTAAAAGCACTATCCTATGCCATATATAATATATGAAAGTCACACTATTCAAAAAATTGCAGAAGTTAAAGTACTAAAATCCCAAAGCACTATATCCCTGACAAACATTTACACACTGCAGTGCATCTTTTCCTATGTATTCTGTCTGTTCCACAAAGTAATGCAATGCCCAATATCTGATAAGCTCATCCTTTTAGTCACCTATCGCAGATACTAGTTTTCTTTTCAATGAGGAAGAAAAAGTAGTTCTGAGTTACAGTTTCCTTTCCTTTTCTATTGCCATGTTATTATTGCTTCTTTGAGATGAAGTGTAATCACCTTCTTTCATACGTTCCTGTTTCCACCATCTGTTTCAAATAACATTCACACATTGATGCAACCTTGGCAAGATTATTATGACTTTCCTCTTTAATATAAATCTTTTGATTTGTTGCTCAATGGACTGGATTCAAGTATCACAAGGGACAATGCTGTTTATGTTTTCCCGCTGAAAGCAGCCATCCAGATCTGGATATTATAGTACTTTGAATTTTAGAAATATGAAATATAAATGTGTCTCTATCAAGAGTGAATAGAAATTAAATTAATAATGTTTATTTTACATCCAGAGTCCCTTTTATATTTACTTCGTGTCTTGGACAGCTAGATAAAATTCACCACTAAAATAGACAGCTAGCACTGAAGATTTTTTTCTGAAGAGATAGTCTATAAGTTCAATATTAAAGTTAAAGAAATGTGGATCCCCAGAAATAAAAATATAAATAATTGTACTTGGTCAAAAAGGTAATGGAGCATTTCTCCCTTGGAAACGTAAGGTTTTTTTAGCAAACAYGTCTTAGCAGAATTGCCTGACAATGAATAACTCTTGCTTTGAAAGAGATTGGCAAAATCTGGAAAAATGCTTCAATGTATTATTTTGAAATGACTGCTTCATAATGTTTTTACATCCATATAAAATATATTTTATACATTAAAACTGAAACAAACAAATCAACATAATAGCTCCAGTCACAGTAAGTTTCAGTTTCCACCAATTTTATTTCCAAATCACAACAGCGAGCACATTTCTGAGTTGTTGAATTTCCTATTAGATAGAAAGTCTGATTCCAGTTTTAGGATAATACTTACCTTTTACCAGATAAATGATTCTTTCCACTAGCCATCCTCTTCTCCAGGCATAAGCTTCTACAATTAACAAAGTTGAATATTAGAGCATGCAATACACTTAAACACAGCAGACGTTTATGTAGCTGAGGAACAAAAAGTAATATTCTTTGCTGCTGACAGTGCACTAAAAGTGTGAAGTACATTAACTTTCCATCTCCAGCTACAATATCAAGTTATCCTACGGTTTTTGAAAAGATCCCTGATTGACACAAACCAGTATGATGCCAATGATTTAATAGGGTCATACCTAATACAAACTGAGATCTAGATGCTGTACAGGGTTCCAGCTTTAGCTGGAACCAGCAARTCACACTGTGATGATGCTTTTAAGATATATCTTTCTCTACCTCCTCCTTAAGGAGAACAGACTCAAARGGCTTGCAAACTTTCCTATCAAATTTTGCTAGAAAAAAACTCAGAGCACTACATTTACTAATGGTATGAAATGTGGAAACTCAGATGCACTGGGTAACACAATCAAAATTCACAGGGAATTTCCAGAGGACTCCACTCAAACTGGCCAATGTGAGGCAGGCTTCCTCCTTGCTGCCTCTCCGGGTCCTTTCTTATAGAGATGTCTGACCTCCCAAGGAAAGAGATTCAGCTAAGGCTGAATTGGTGCCACCAAGAAGCCACTGAAAGGTTCAGACTCAGTTCATATATGAAACTCCATCCATTCTCGTGATATGCCACTTCTCTTTCTCTAAGGTCTCTGCGAAAAAAAGCCATCCTTTTTTCCCATCAAGGTCTCGCCTCAAATTGGGCATCATCACAGTTCAAACACTTAGGAGTCTTTCTTCACCGAAGACTCAGTGTTCATTACTGTGTTATAAGTGAAGACCTAGGTAGTTCATCAATGTTTATATTGGTGATTTATATTGATATTAAGAAGAGGAAGTGGATGAGGCCTTCTATAGGCAGCTGCAACAAGCCTCATGATCACAGACTTTGGTCCTTATGGGAGACTTCAACCACCCTGATGTTTCCTGGGAAAACCACACAGTTAGGAATAGACAGTCSAGGAGGTTGCTGCAGAACACTGCAGACTGCTTCTGCATGCAGGTGATAGATGAGCCAACACGTGAAGGGGCACTACTAGATCTGATACTAAACAGAGGTGGTCTAGTTGGAAATGTGACAGCTGGGAGCAGTTTTGGCTGCAGTGACCACAAGATGTTGGAATTCATAATCCTGAGAGGAGGAAGCTGGGCAAAAAGCAGGTTTGCAGCCCTGGACTTCAAGAGAACTAACTTTGACCTCTTCAAGGGGCTCCTTGGAGMAATCCCCTGGACCAGGCTCCTGGAAGGAAAGGGACTCCAGGACAGCTGGCTAATATCCAAACACCACTTTCTCCAAACCCAGTATCAATGCRYTCCTGTAAGAAAGAAGTCAAGCAAGAGGGGCAGCAGACTTGTGTGGATGGGCAAGGAGCTGTGAGGTAGACACAGCGAGAAAAAAAATGCATACRTAATGTGGAAGAAGGGCCAGACCACATGGGAATAATACAGGAGCACTGTATATGCAGAGAATGCAGGGATGCAACAAGGAAGGCCAARGTCCATTTGAATTTAGAGTTAGCAAGAGATGTCAGGGACAACCGGATGCGCTTCTACAAATACATCAGCAGCAAGAGGAAGACTAGAGAAAACGTTGGTCTGCTGCTGAATGGGGAGGGTGCCTTGGWGACAGAGGATGTGGAGAARGTAGAGTTACTAAATGCCACTTTTGCTGCAGACTTTACTGAGAAGGCTAGTCCCCATGGACTACAGAGTCTGGACACAAGACAGAAAATCAGGAGAGAGGGAAACTTTCTGCTGGTTGAGGAGGATTGGGTTAGAAATTATTTAGGCAAACTGGATGCCCATAAATCTATGGGCCTGGATGGGATGCTCCCAAAAGTGCTGGGGGAACTGGCAGGGGGTTATTGTTCAGCCACTCTCCATCATCTTGAGAGGTCATGGAGAGAGGGGGAGGTGCCAGAGGACTGGAAGAAACCAATATCACTGCAATCTTCAGAAAGGGCAAGAGGAAGGAGCCAGGAAACTACAGGCCAGTCAGCCTCACCTCCATCCCTGGAAAGGTGATGGAGCAGTTCATCCTAGAGACCATCTCTCTAAACRTGTCAAGGAAAAGAAGGTGCTTAGGAGCAGTTAGCATGGATTCACTGTGTGGAAGTCTTCTTTGATGAGCCTTGTAGCCTTCTGTGATGGAGTGACTGGATGGATGGATGATGTCTACCATGGATGTTGTCTACCTTCAGCAAGGTTTTTGACACTGTCTCCCATAGCATCCTCATGGAGAAGCTCAGAAAGTGTGGGTTAGATAAGTGGACAGTGAGGTGGATCGAGGACTGGCTGGATGGCAGAGCTCARAGAGTGGTGACAAATGGGGCCCAGTCYAGACGGAGGCCTGAGCCAGTGCTGTGCCCTAGGGGTCAATGCTGGGCCCGGTRCTGTTCAACTTGTTCATTAGTGACTTGGATGAGGGCACAGAGTGCATCCTGAGCAAGTTTGGGGATGACACCAAAATGGGTGGAGAGGCCGACACTCCAGAGGGCTGTGCTGC
Source organism: Eudromia elegans (assembly GCA_003342815.1). NCBI lineage: Eukaryota > Metazoa > Chordata > Aves > Tinamiformes > Tinamidae > Eudromia > Eudromia elegans. The sequence goes on along the minus strand of PTEX01000179.1, from coordinate 1,020,321 downwards.
CATGCAGAGGGACTTCAATAGGTTGGAGAGTTGGGCAGAAAGGAACCTCATGAGGTTTAACAAGGACAAGTGCAGGGTCCTGCACTTGGGAAGGAACAACCCCAGGTAGATTAGGGGTTGACCTGCTGGAAAGCAGCTCCACAGAGAGGGATTTGGGAGTCCTGGTTGACAGCAAGTTAACTATGAGGCAGCAATGTGTCCTTGTGGCCAAGAAGGCCAATGGGATCCTGGCTTGCATGAGGAAGAGTGTTGCCAGCAGGTTGAGGGAGGGGATTGGAATCCTGTCCCTCTCCTCAGCTCTAGTGAGGCCGCACTTGGACTATTGGGTGCAGTTCTGGGCTCCTCAGGACAAGAGGAATGTGGAGCTTCTAGAAAGGATCCAGTGTAGAGTGACAAAGTTGATAAAGGGCCTGGAGCATCTATTGTATGAGCAAAGACTAAGCGAGTTGGGCCTGTTCAGTCTGGAGAATACAGGACTAAGAGGTGATCTGATCAATATACATAAGTACCTGAGGGGAGAATGTAGGGAGGAGGGGGGCAAATTCTTCCTACTGGTGGCCAGTAATAGGACAAGAAGTAATGAGTACAAGTTGAAACAGACAGTTCCCTCTCCATGTGAGGAAGAACTTCTTTGCTGTGAGGGTGACAGAGGAACAGGTTGCCCAGAGAGGTTGTGGAGTCTCTTTCTCTGGAGATCTTCCAAACCCRCCTGGCTGCCACCCTGTGCCCCGTGCTCTGGGTGTCCCTGCTGGAGCAGGGGAGTTGGACTAGATGATCTCTAGAGGTCCCTTCCAACCTCAGCCATTCTGTTATTCCATGGTTCTGTATATGCACAATATTATGCTTGTGTCTCTTCATTGAAGTCAAGAGCAATACAGTCCCTCCAGAAAARGCAGAGTTTGCCTTGAGAGTTTGATCATGCAAGATGCTAGTTTCAACCAGACAAGCACTTAGGCACATGCTTAATCTCAAGCATGTAGCTAATTATATTGGTTTCAGGGAGATCTTTCACATGCATGAGTTAGAGCAAAATATCTATGCCAATGGAAAAATATGTACAGAACAGAAGCTGCTGTGTAGACATCCTGTTTAATGTGCACGCTCGCCCGTGCTGTTTCAAGATTGYAAGCTGTGATTACAACCAGTGGTGGTTGTAATACAGGACACTATCGTATTGCCATTGCCCGTTACCCTGATAAAGGCTATTGTTTTAAAGTACAAAAGCTCTAAAGCCGTTAATTGTGTTGTCTGTGTTGCAAGTTGGTTATTTATCTGGCAAACGTAACATCTGTATGTAAACAAATGGAGAATCGTTACAGGTTTGTTTCACAATTTACCTTTGCTATGTCTGGAAAAGAAATGGACACAGGTTAATCCCCTTTTGCTCAGAGGCAAAGCAAACATGGAGATTGCCTAGAGTAAAATTAAGAAACAATTTTCTCTTCTTATTGTTCCCATTTTATTTCATTTTTACGTTTCATCCTAAAGCTACTGCCGATAGTACTAGTTGTGGAATTAATGCCTTGCCAAAATGGTGAGAAAATACTTTTAAACAGCGAGATCTATTAAATTATGGAGTAGTTTCCCCAGGGGAAAGGATGGGAGCCTTATTGCATGAGCAGTTTGAAAGCAGCATAGATGAAAGAAAGCACTCAAGTCTATATTCTAGAAACAATCCTATGTTAATTTTCAGAAAATAGGATAAAGTATCAAAACTGACCTTTCAGTGTATGCAAAAAAAAAAAAAAAAGGTGATTAAAACTCCTATTTATACATAACATTCATTATTGTTGATTATCTGTGTGTGGTGTCACAAGAATCAACCTAGGTACCTTAGGGAAGAAATACTTTACTAAGTAGTTTCTAAAAGGTAACAACAAATAACAGGTATCCAAATCCAAGCACTCTTCATAGACCTCATCTGTAATGCCAGAATTTCCAATGATAGCMGAGGATCAGCTTAGTTAACTTTTCCTAAATAAGAAAAATTTGTTAATGTGTCATTTGCTTGACTCTTGTCTATTCTTCTTGTCCCTGAGTAAAATGTGAATTTTTAAAATGGAGTGTAAAGATACAGCTAAAAACTTTCAGTGAATTAAGTTTGTTGCTAATACTGATTCACTGTATATTGCAATATTCACATCTTCTGTGTAGCTTCAGCAATAGCAAAAGTGGAACTGTTGGTTCTTCTTTTTGCTTGMGATACAAGCAGCTGGGTTGTCTGTTTACTCTTCTGATTCTTTTAAGGTTTAGGGTTTAGCTTTTGGAAGATYGCTGGCACTGGGGAAAATGGGTAGGGATATAGATGGATATTGCAGAATTAAATGTGACATTTTAGTTATGGTAGAAAAAAAAGGAAAAAAAAAAAGGCAAGATTTTTCAGCATTTCCTAAAAATGGCCAATCTTGGCAACTGCGTAATGTTCCCAGGAATTCTGATCCCCATGACTAATTTAGTTTAATACACTTTTCATATTTGAAACGTGAACTGYTCTTAGTAGTCTCAGTAGTTGCATGGAAAGCTTCTTCTCCCTGATAGGAAGAATGCACTAATGTTAACACGCTTACTGTTGTGCATCTGTGAAACTACGAATAAGAAGTGCACTTTGCAATTTTGATTTAAACACTACATCTTGTTTCAACATGACTACCTGTATATTCCTTCGCCACTGCAGGAAAGGTGTGAATGCAATCAAAAAGTGAACTGGCTAAGAAATTCTACTCTATTGACAGAAAATATTTCTGCAGTCCTCACYAAACTCTGTTTGACACCCTCCCACACCTTCCATCAAAGCAAATTACGGCTGACAAGAAGCAACATTGGCTCTCCTGGCCCAATTTTATATTCTCCTTTGTTTTATTTTTTATAGTGTGCCGACCTGTTATTCTCTTTGAATACAAATCCCCTAGAAGATTTCAAAAGGTATGTAACTTTGAGCAATCTGCCCCAGCAGAGAGCGAATAGCTCCAACCATTTACAGSAAGCACCTTCAGCTTTGCCTTGGGCATAGGCACCTCAGTGAGGGTCAGGGTAAATGACAGCAGAAGGGGGAATATTTTCCTCCTCTCTTGGGAAAGACAGTTTGTCTTCTCTGCGTCAGTTGTGTCCAGGTACTAAATATAAGTCACTCTCTTTTAGTTGGTGTAAGTCAAGTGAGAATATGTGTGCAGCAAACCCACCACACACTAACACAGACCTGTTTTGATTMACAGAATCGTGGGTCTAATCCCACATGCTGTATCTCATGCACGTTACTGTCTCACGTGTCAGCAGCGTTTGACCTTAATGTTGCACCCAATAGGCCAGCTGGATCAAGCCCATTTAACATGAGATAGAAACATTTATAAGGGCAATAAAGCTTTCAAGCTAACAGTTATCTTGGAATATGAAGCCTGTTGGGAAATGAGCACAGGCAGTATAAGAACAACCCTTCTCCTGCMCTCAGTGCCATCCCTTCCTCATGATCTATAGGGAGTTCTTCTTGCAATGCAAGTTTATATCAGGCAACAGAGAGGAGATTATGAAGCAGATATCTACGATCAATGAACAGAAATACGTCTGTGCCTGACAAGACTTATTTAATACCTTTGAAATGGGGTCTGCCAGCACAGATCAGTCAAGAAATGAGTCAGAAGGCAATGCACCATCCTTGGGGAATAAAAACCCTCAAAGCACACTCGCGGTTCCAACTTTTCTAATACCAGGTAYGTGCATTACTGAGCAGGAGAAATTTGATCTGAGTCAGGTGCAGTGTCTGTATTTCCATCATGCTATTCAGAACAAATGGTTTTGGTCCTTACGTCAGCTCCTTGCCACCTGCAAAAGGACAGCCAATGCCAAAGCCATCACAAGCGCAGAGTGGCATCGATGAGGTATTCTGATCATACTGGGGACAAAGTCATACATGCCTACTCTGACAAAGTTATCCCATTGAAGGAAAAAGCTGTATATTTGAACTGGCACGATGAGCTTGCATCAGTTTTGTATTTGCATCATGCATCAGGGTGGGTTGATCTGTTTTAATCTTATAAAATGAACCACTGAACCGCAGCTTCAATGTCATATGTGTTCAGCACTTTTATGAGACTTCTATATTCATTACTGAGAGCTCTAGCTGCATGGCAGTGTCTTTAAGGTACGTACAGGTTTTGTTTCCTCTGACTGTGGATATCAACAAAGTAGATACCTATATCTAAGCTAATCATCATAGCCTACCATGATGGAGAAGAGAAAAAAGATTTTACCTACTTCACAAGATGACTTGAACTCTGGAAGTTATTATTTCTATCACTGACCACAAGAAGAAATTGTGTGGCCAGCTCAAGTGTACCCCACACTACACACACAGAGTCAACTGAATCCCACAATCTAATGAAAACCAGAATGAAACTATCAGCTCCTTTAATGCAGGTGTTTGTATCTGTGTACTCAGCCAGTGGCTTTTCTCTATAGTTATTGACTTCAGCTGGATTTTGTCCTTTAAATGAAGGTCAACTCATCTTCCCAACYGCAGACACTTAAAAGGCACCTTTAAGGATTAGCATATATATTTATCTCCTGCAGTAGTGTTAAAATATTTCTTAAGACAATCTGTTTGACAGGAAGAAATGTGGAGGGGAATGAGCATTCAGGGAACTCTAACAGAAGACTAAGTGGACTGTGAAATGCTCAAATGTGTAGTAATTATCAACCTAACAGAGTGTGTATTCTGTTCCGATTGGTGATGGTGAGTCATTTAAACAATTAGAAAGATACCAATTTGTCAGTACAATAATCTTGAAATTGCATTAAAAAGTATCATGCCAAGACACTGGGCATTATCATTACTAAAGAACTTGCTATGCACCTAATTTTTGTTAATGGTTTTTCATTTTCTGCTAATAATAACTATGGGTTGAGATTTTTAAAACGGATTAGTGATCTGGGGCTCCTCATCTGCTCAGTGCCTGACTCGAACCACTCTGAAAGTGCCTGGTCATGACTTAGATGCTCAGCTGCTTCAGAGTACTAAGTCATTTAAAGTACCTCAGATGGCACACCTCAAAACCGAGGAGCCCAGAAGATCACCATCAGAAAAATATCAGGAATCGTCAAATTACTTGCCTGGATTTTTAAGCAAGACCCACAGACTATGGGTTCGGATCTCTCCAAAGAGGSATGCAGACAGATGGCAGCTCTGTCCATGTGCTGAGCTGGACACACATGCAAGCCAAACGCTGCTCAGCAATTGTACAGCTGTAGCAGCACAGCGGTGTCAACACGGCTACTCAGCCTCTGGAGCAGAAGAGATGAGGCACAGCACTGTGCAAGCCCAGCCAAACCCTTTCTGGGCTGTCCATGGTGTAGCCCAGGAAATATGATTTTTGCTAGTACTAGAAAAAGGCCACATGGTTTGCACTGACCTGACTGCACAGCCTCTCAGGACTTGTCTGGGTTTTTCCTGGCATAAGCTTGTTTTAACTGGGATAGCAATTGTCTATCAATCAGGCTTGTTTGCAGTTTGCTCTAGTTTAGAGTGAGTTTTTAGCAGTTTTTCCATGTAGATTAAATTACCTGTGATCCTAGAACAAAATACAGTTTACAAGAATYCCACTTAACTTTAGCTATCTACAGCGTAAACATCTGTATTTGATCTAGTCATCCTGGGTCTCTTYAAGTAGAGTGAAATGAGCACTTTTAGAGCATGAATTTTCTGACCTCTTTTACAAGTCTGCTTTACAAAGGTAAGAATTGCTCTCTAGAAGAGCTCCTGTCAAGGAGTTCTAGGCGACTAATTAAGATAGGGGCATTTACAGCAAGGACTTTTCCATGTGCTCAGATGATTCCTACCTTCCGTGTTTGTGCAGTATTCTCGTCTTCTTTATCTACATCTGATTGTCATGAGTAGTTACTGATGGGATTGAAGCCTCTTTGAAACATGGCCACAGAATTTAACTGCAAAACAATACAGCTAGACATACGGATCATTCATGCAGGAGGAATTTGCATCGTACCCAATAACAGTAATAGAGCTAATAAACAAAGGCTGTAACTTCAAAGGTATTGCTAGTTGCAGAAAAAAAAAATAGATGGGAACTGTAGAAAATCAGCACTTTTCCAGGAGGTAGTTCAGCATCTTCCTGAATCAGGGTCTCATAAATTAGGAAACCCAGAGGTAAAGATCATCACTTTGCAAAGGGACAGGATGCAAGGGCAGAGGGAAAGCTCTGCCACTGAGCCCCATGGGGACGCAAGGAGCACTGGATGTGCTTCATGCCTACCTGATGCTAAACGGYATGTTTGTTATTAAAGCCAGAGCTACGCAGCGTGGGGGACAGCGATGCCTCCTGCCTCATCGTGGGCTCAACCTACAGCAAAATCCAGCTGGGCGAGCCACCCGCTTTGCAAGGCTCTCAGGATGAGACAGCTCCGCTCCCTGCACGTTTACAGCTCCATAAACRACAACAATACTAACAATTTACTAACTTCTGGTAAAGACCGGCTTCTGGGGAATTGCTGATCCCTCTATTTCTATGGGAAATAAATCTCCCTGCAAGCTCTGCTCCACTGCTTTCTGAACACATGAAAGCGCTGCTGAAATTCCTAATTGCAAATTAGACTTTTGACAGGGAAAGGCAGAGCAGACAGATTGAAATAGCCTTAAAGTGCTTTTTTCTTCCTGATGRCAGAAGAATTCATAATCCAGACAAATGAACCGATTGCAACAAACAGCACTAAGGCAGCGCTCCGCAATGTTGTGTCTGGCAGCTGGTGGCCAGACACTCGACCATACTTAACCAATTAGCACAGTCCCCCGTGCAGGCCAAAATGCACATTAAGAGCCACCGAGATGCGACCTGGGACRTTTTGTGGACCACACAGAGCAGCTTAACCAGCTGGGCCAGAAAAGAAAGAATCTTAGCGGATGAGTTAGCTGGGGCTGCAACAAACCCAAATCTGCTCGAAGTCAGTCTCTGCATATCTTATTGGCCAAACCATTCCAGTTGTACCTGAGTGGGCTTTTCATGGCTTTATAGCATTTCAAGGAGATCTTAGAGGCATTTTTTGCGATTACTGATGCTTTTCTACACTTTCACAAATTACAGTTTTACTGGAGCTTTCAGAATATTCTCTCTTCTCCTGACACCATAATAGTTGCAGTTAGCAGAATAATTACTCTTGGTATTTGTGCAGTGCCTCCCTTCAGCTTTCATGACAAATTCAAGACGTTAATGAGTTACATGTTTAATTTTCAAACTCAGTTCCAATGACACAAGCCCATCACGAAAAAAAATGCAGCCTCTTACCTGTGTTCTCTGTCTATGGAKTTAGGCACTTCATTCTAGTATCTGAAAATAAGCTGTGAGAATTGAGGGATAGATGGGAAGAGGCTACAGATCTAATGACACTTAGTCATGTATCCTCATCAGAAGACTATTTGACATTTTACACCCCAACAATCTGAAAAAACAAAATTCCACTAATATAACATGGGAGTGTTGGTTGGTTTGCTAACACATTAGCAGTAACTGGCTCATAGTGGAAAATCTGGGAAAATCAAAGTAGCATTTTCTCTCCCATATTGCCTACTTGGTTGGGGATATAGGCTGCCTTGGATTTCTCTTTATCCTCATGGAAAGAACCTAGAGTGCCTTTCAGGCCCAAGATCTTATAAGGTGCCTTATTTTTGAAGTATAGATTCATGATGCATCTAAACTCTCAGCAGATATTGCTCCCTAGTACTTACTTGGCCAGTGTGACTCCACTTGCTGAGCGTCTCAAAGCTGTTCATAGATTATACTTTCACAACAGATATCAGGAAGCAGCAGTAAAATGCAAGGTCTTTGCCGAAAAAAAATGAAAATAGAATCCTAAAATGTTAATTTCTTTGACTCTTAATGTATTTCTGCCCAATGTCTTGAACTTGGAACATTTCACATTTCCTGTTGAATCAAAAGCATTCTACCTGATTTTAGAAGTCTGTGTTATAGTAGATGAGTCCTTCTCTAAAAACCCCTTTAGCTTTTTCCATCAAGTATAGAGGATATACAGGCAGATAACTCAGATGCTTCGAGGTAAGTGAAATAAATACCAGTTGTGGAGGAGGAGAGAGGCCACAGCACTGGGCTGCCAATGCACTTGCAGACAGGAGAGAATCAAAACCACAGGTCTGAGAAGAATTCCCCAGAGGAACTCCCCAGAGGATTCTGGCCAATTTACATACTGTGCTATGCTGAGAACGTGGGTGAGGGCAAAAAGGCTCCAGTCACCTCACACACCACTGAAAGGAGCAACTTCAAAGGTTTGGCTTTGGGTTCCTCAGCTGTGGAAATGATGAAATGATCTGACCACACTTATTAAACGAAATAATAGGTCCAAAATAGATGAAGAGGCAGTGTGAGGCCACGTCTGGGAGTCTGGAGATGTCTATCTAATTCAGAACTCAATCACTTYACCGGAAATATCTTCATTAAAGTCATTAGCATTCTTATAGTTCTTTTGAACGTGTATCTGCAAAGCAATTTATTTTAGGTATGTTTCTAATTTATCTTATAAGCTAGCTTTAATGCAATAGAAGAAAAGATACAGCACTTTAATGCAATAGAAGAAAAGATACAGCAAAGTATTTTCCTTTATACAGCAAAACAAGTTTACTGATGCTATCCAGATGTTTGCCTCCGACTGAAGTCAAGACCATCCAATATCATGGGTTAACTCTATCAGAGCTAGCCTTCATTTCACAGATTAGCAAACCAGCCATCTGACTGGACTGAATTAAACTGAGATGGACATCTCTTCATCCTTGGTATTTGTTTCTTTGTGATTTCCCACACATTACACACATTATGAAAATATTTTGTTGTTGCTGGAACAGCTAAGACCAACTRAGACCCTGCGTGTGCAAGGRGGTTGAACTAAATGACCTCTAGAGGTCCCTKCCAACCTTAAGCATTCTATTCTATGTAGTCTATTCAACTAGAACTTTCTGACAACTGAAGCTTGTACCAAGTACCTTACTTCACAGTTCTTAATATCTAGGCCAGCACTATCATATTCTATCCACTTTTAAATGGGAATAAAGCAGATTCTTCCATTTTCTGGACATTTGCATCTACAGTGTATTAACTACTACATTGCTTAACATCATACATATAAATTATTGTTATTCTCTGTGCAAATAAGTTCGCTTACCAAGACCTTAAATTCTTTCYTTTTCCTATTAGAGTTTGGTTAATACTGAAATCCCATCAAGATTTGAGCATAYGGACACCTCAGTTCTAGGTACTGCCTTGCAAACTGGTGATAAAACGTTTACGTGAATGATGGTTGTTATACCCAGAAATTTATTCTTGGAGGATCTGTGCGCTGCAGGGACTTAGACAAGGCAATGCCTGCGAATGCCTCTGGAGCTGGATTCACACAGCAAGGTACCTGCTGTTCTTTCTAGTTCTTTCATATGCAGAGGTCAATACTTTTGCAGAGATTATCCTTTCAAATCAATGCCGATTGACTTATACTCAGATCGGTTTACACAAAGCCTAATGGTATTTGAAGCTGTAGGGGGAATTTATGTAAGCAGGGAATCCCATGTTCAAAGTTAGCCACTGGTATACAGGCAGGCTCTAGGAAAGCGTTTTACAGGCTCTTTTACTGTCTGCATATGGTAAAGAATGAAAGGAGATTAGCGGCATGCTGTGACAGCCCCTTCAGCAGGACAGTGCCATTAATCTCCTGACAGACAACAAGGACAGTCTTGTGTTAGGTTCCTCTAAACCAGGTCCCAGCAGGACCCTGCACAGCATTAGCTATTCCAGAGGCACAGGACTGGGGCTCAGGCTGGAGTGTATTAACTTGCCTTTACTCATAATACTTGCCATAGCTCCTCTGCAGGCTTTGCAAGGTGGTGACTGAAGATGTAGTCAAGCATATAAGTACTTGATTAACCTTAAATACTTAAATAGATTTGTTGACATCAGTAAGGCTGGCTGTATACTTAGAATTAAGATTGTGCTCGTATGCTTCACAGATCCATTAATTATCTATTGCATTAAATAAATGCAACAAACACAAACGAAAGTGACACAATCACAGAAATACTGCACAAAAACCGCCTGGAACAATAAAAGTAAATCTAATTTTTGGTGCACCTTAATGTATTTCAACATTCAGCTAAAAGAATATTTGATTTTTATAGGAGAACAGGACAGATTCAACCCACAAATAAAGAAAACATTTAACACGCTCCCAAGATGCGTGTTTCCTACAGAATAACTGAAAGTCTGTATTAAACACATGCCAAATGTAAGTTACAGAATACTGAAAATTTCATAAGGCAAGGAGCCAGGTGCAGTTGTCCCTTCAGATCGAACAGGAAAAACACCATTTCTTCCAAATAAATAATAATAAAAAAACCTCTCCAAGTTTGCAGTGGTTTTTTGTTGTGTTTTTCTTTGCCCCCAAGCAGGATCAGCATCCCTCGCTAGGATCCCTTGCCTGCTCCAGGGCACTTGGTGGGACACCKTGGGCTGCAAAGCGAAATGAGCTCCCAGCCTCGCGGGCTCCTGGCTTCCCGGCTGGAGCCTCAGCTGGGGAAATCTGTTCAAATGAGAAGGCTAAAAGTCTCCAGATTTGCCTGGGGTGATGCCAAAGCAGAGGAACTCCTATTGTTAGGCTTTTGATTAATGCCATGCGCTGTGGCAGCAATGATTTGCAGTACATTTGCATTATTTATTCTCCTTGAAAAGTAACAAGAAAGGGCAAGTTTGGCTTATTGTTTCCTTATCCCTGTACTGACAACTGCAAATCATTTGCAGAATGGGGAAATTACAGGGAGAGGCAGGAAGGGAGGCTGAGAGGGAGAAGAKGTGCACTGCAATACAGCCTGTATGATTTGCAATTTAGATTTTGTTGTATTGATTACAGTGCAATCCGGTGGAAAGGAAAAAAAAAAAAAGGCAGTTGGCAGGTCTCTGACTTCAAATATTTCCAAGATGATTATACATTTTATTAATCAAGGTCAAAGTAACCTCATTTGGCCAGTGTTAATGAAAACATAGGGTATGTGTTAACTAAAAATCACTTCAGCAAGGAAAACTGAAATCCATGAAGAGAGCAGTGTTCAGTGCATGGAATTCAGGTGCCATCTAGTGGGAGCATGTCATGCTACACAACGACACGGTCCCCCTTGTCCCCTGGCCTTGCATCCTGCCCTCTCCTTCACCCTCTCCCTCCACAGCAGCTCAAGCTCTGGAAAGCTTTTAAGCACCTTTAACTTGGGCTCAAGAAGTCAAGAGGATCTGTGCATTACACCAYGGCTTTGCTTTCCTGAACTGGGCTCAGAGTCGCCCGTGACAGTGTATTAAAGATTTAATGCATAAATACTTGCACAAAATTCTCTTTACTGATAGAAGCACTAMAGAGAGAAGGGGATTTTGCAATACAATGTAAGAAGTGCCATTCGGAGCCCAAACAGGATTGATGTCATGAAAACCCCTGCTATGCAGCTGGGGAAAAAAGAAAAACAAAAAGAAGAAGAAAAAGAGCAAAAGTCATCTTGAAATGCAACATGTTGTGCAGAGGCCAAAGAACCACTGCAAGTCATGGTACTTGGGATTATGGACAAAAACAGCAAATAAAAAGGCTGATGAAAGTATGGTTTCGGTTCACAGCTTGAGGTGTACCCTGTAAAGTGCCCTGCAGCCAGTGACATCCCGCCACTAACTGCACTGGCTTTGGAACTGACCCTGACCCGCCTCCATATTCAGCCTTCCGAGAAAACGTCTCCCTCGGCTGATGAACCCGTGAGATTCCTTTTCACTTCCTTTGCTTCTGCGTGGCACCAGAACCAATAAATAGCAACCCAGATTATTAGCAGTTAATGATTTTACAGAGACCAAATGCTACTTGGATMTCTGAAATAAGAATTTCTACTGGGRGAGCTCCCAACGCATGGCCCAAACTCAAGGCAGCGGGGACACATTGCGTGGGCACTGGCGGGCTTCTGGGGCGCTKGAAACCAAGACCAGCCCTCAAATTCAGCACAGGTCTCCTCTTCAGACTCCTACTTCCTTGCTTTGATCTGCTGCAGAGCAAAGCTTCCCTGCAGTTTAAATTAATTTATTTCCTATTGCAGCAGATTAAGAGCACACATATGGCCAGTTTCTGTCCCTCCCTCTCCCTTTGCCTGTCTCCCACAGCTGGAGATTTATTGTTGAAAAAACAGCCTTTTTTGTTGCTTTTGTTTCCTTTTCAGTGTTAGTTTGTGCTTAAAGAGAGAAGTTCCTAAATATTTAGTAAACAAGTCTTACTGAAAACTGTGAGGAAAAGGTAATATGGAAAAGAACTATATTTCCCCTACAAAAAGGTTAAATAAACTGGTATGGACTGAATAAACCATTTTATTRGGTAATTTTGAAAGGTATGATTTCTAAGCAAATATATTTACAGTATGTTACCAGTAACCTATAGATAGAAACAACATTATTTTGAAGTACAGGACAGAGTGTTTTCCTTTTGAAAAATGTTAATCAAATATGTTGAATTTTTTTGAAAACCTTCAAGTTGAGGAGGTAATTTCAAGGAAATCTTTTCTACAAAAAACATGTTAGTTTTGACAAATCACTCCTTTCAGATGAATGAATTTATTAAATATCTTCCAAACCTCCCTACTTCAGTTAACTTCAGTAACTTAACTTCAGTACTGTTTTCTTTTTCATCAGATCAGAACAAAAGAGCAAACCCATTGATTTAGCAATTTCTGAGATCATATTTGGCAAATCTAGAAATCTATCTCTGCCCCAAAATATGATTGTTACATGATCTATAGTAAGTACATGAGATAAAGATATATCAGTACCTGTCAACTGATAAGAAAGGGTTATCATTAAATTATCCTATAGTAACTGTTCTTTCTCCTTCCTACAAAAATAATTTTTAAAAACCTTCTTTAAAAGCCTATTTCAAAAGACTGCCATTATAAAATACAATTTTCCAAGCTAARAATTCTCTTCAAATTCTTTCTCTACAACCGATAAAACTACATATACTTARAAGATAAAAATATTTTATGTCAGCAGTTAAGAAAAGGGCTTGTTCCAGATCATTTCTCTGTTAACAAAGCAGAAACTGCCTGGGCACAGATCTGCCAAGGTGCCTGTGGGGGAAGACACAGTCCTGAGTTTTGAAGCTCATGGAGCTCTGGTCCTAGGCAAGGGTCTGGTGGGCCTGGGAACGGAACCTATTTATTTTGCTACATTACTTTGAATCAAGCAACACTGACCACCACTCWCCTCAAATTGTGGATAAATGTGCAAAGGAAGCACCTTTGCTATTTCTCTTCTCATTCCCTATTTTTTTCTTTGTTTCCCTCTCCATTTCCTTGCTTTGGACCTTCGGTTTTGGGACAAGAACTGCATCCTCTGCTGTTCCAGGGCACTTCTGCTCCCCTGCTCTTCTTGCCATGTGTAAACTTGCCACACTGCCCTTCCCTTAGCCTAGGGCACGTTCCCACGCCTCYGTTTCTGTGCCTCCATCCCATTTACTCCCATGTACAAAGGGAAGCTCCTTCTCCCTCAAAAGCATGTAGAATGACCAAAAGAAACTCRGAATCTCAGAAGTATTATGGCATTTAGTTTTACTGAAATTAATGATAATAGAGTCCTTTAACAGRACTCCAGGCCAGATGCATAAGGATTTCAAGCAGGAAATCAAGTCCCCACATGTGACTTTAGTGTCCAACCACCTTAATTTCTAGTTTTAAAAGCCAAAATCAAAACAAATATGAAATGTGGACTCTCCTGAAACACAGCTCAGCTGTTTCAAACTAGGTTCTTGGAATACATGTCTTTGAAATGAATGGGAAGTTTAAGAATATACTACATGAGAGTTCACAGGTAATGTTCATAACATGCTGRATTCCTTTGGCCTCCATAGGAAAACAAAATTATCCTTTCTACAGAACTAATTCACAGATTTTTTTTGAGATTAAAGTACCTGCAATTCCATTGCAAAGACATTATATTACAGATGAAGAATTTTAGTCTCATGCCATGTGAACAGACTCACAACCACCTTCATTGCTATTGTGTAGATACCAGATATTTCCATTACTTTCATTCCCCAAACTTGAAGTATAAGTGCCAAAATCCCACAAAGAAGTGTGTGGTTATTTAGAGGGAGATGAGGAGCAGAGAGGAGTTAGCAGGCTTGGAAATCAWTGGCACTGGGATTATACAGTTTCGGGACACGTGGGGAGACAAGGGTCAAAGCAGAAGTCATGGACCTCAGCTCACAGTTTCCTTCATTGCCTTCCTCAATCACAGGAAGCAGCCAGTGGACCATCCCACCACCAACCACCACCTAAGTGGAAGTTAAGAGAGTGTTCAGGTCCAGGATCAACTGCAGATATAACAGAGAGTACTTTGCTGAGTTTTTCTGCCTGTTTTAACACAGCATTGTCAGCTTGCCCAAGCTCAATTCTCTACAGGTCTAAGAGAGGGAAGAAACCGTAGCCAGTTTAGAGCATAATTCTCTCCTGCTGCAGGAAATGTTATCAGCTCTAATCATTTCATCATGTTCAAATGCAGTAAGTGGTCACCCTGGGTTTGCCTAAATGTGTATACAAAGCAAGTTTATTGTGGGTGAAATCACCTTTATAAGCACAGGAGTTTTCTACTGTATTTATTTAATTTATTTTAGGAGCTTCTCACAATTCCTTCTACTTCCTTTAGCTCTCCAGCTAAAATGCTCAGACAACTGCCAGTGTTTCCCAGTCGTCTGGTACTGTCAAAGGGAGAAGGGGATGATTTAATAACTGCTAGAGAAATGCTAGAGAAATGCTAATGCTAGAGAAATGTTGTTTTCTGCCAAAATAACAATGAGATTCCAAAGTTCTCTGGCATTTGATTCACGATGTTTACAAAAATGTGGTTCTGTGACCCCTTCTTATTAGAGTACCATAAATAACTGCATGTGTCCTTCTGCTCTTTTCAGTTTTTACCCACCCCTGCCWCCCGCTTCATTGTTAAATTGTGTGYCTTGGGAAACAAGACTACATTTTTGCAGCCATCAGTTAACACTGCAGGGCTATGTCTGAACCAGTAGATGTTTCTCTAGTACAAGTAATGAATACTCAGAATAGGAAGAGATTTGAAAGTGGGATAGCGCTTCTGTGCATCCTCTGCAAGGAGTTTGATCTTAACTCCTTTGTGTTTTGAGTTACACTAACACACAAGCAAAACACAGAGCCAGCAATCAAGCAATTGCATTCTAATCTTCTAATGTCCAGTGCTATTCTGTTTACAGACAGTATTAATACTGTGCAAATACTGTAGAGATAATACTGGAATAATTAATAGTGTGCARATAATATCAATACTGTGCAAGTGTGATCCTTGGCATTTAATATGTAATTTCAGCTATCATTTTTACTAACTTTGAATGTTACTTGGTTAAATTTAATAGAGTCAACAATTACTACTCTAAGAGAAGGGCAAACTCAAAATATAGAGTGGTATTAAAGTAGGCATCTTGTATGAGGTTAAAAATCCATATCATCACATGATTCCATTTTTTTACATGGAAAAAATTCACAGGTGTTTATCAGGAAAAAGATATAGTTGTTTATCATGAGCAATCATGAAAGTCTTAAGGAACATTTCATTGTTTAAGATTTAATTTCAAAATTATTTAGGGCGYTCTTCTTTCAACTTGTGTGAAAGAGATTTCTTTTCTGAAAGAAGAAATTTGTTTACATTTTGTGGGATTTTTTTTGAAAATCAGCCATCATAGATTTTTAATAAGCTTTTTAACAAGCTCACTTACCCCAAAAAGGGTAATGAAAAAAAATTTGACTAATGACAGTTACAGTTAGCATTAAAGTCAAGCTACTGGCAATCATCCATAGCTAATAAAAGAAATATTCTCAGCAATCCCTATCAAGAACTTCTTTTCCCTCTCACAATATCCTTATGTGCTTAAAAATTATCCATCTCAATTCTTAAACAACTTGTGTAGCCAAAATATAAAATGGCACTCAATGAACTATGTGACCCTAGATCTGAATGGGAAAATATGCCACATATGCTTAGATAACATCAGAAATAGAAAAGTCATGGGAAAGGAACTTAGAAACTACGTTAGCTTAAGAAATCTAAGATAAAATCTAACTGAGGCCTCTGAGGAGCACAGGTCATGGAGGCCTTTCACATGACCAATTTATTTCATTCTTCACAGCGTTTTGAAGCAATCCACATGGCAATTGCTTATTTACTAAGTGGCAATTTTTTCCAAGACTGCTTCACCTGGCTGAAAATGCTGATGTTTTGCAGGAGATACTGTTTGGGACTATGTGGAAACATGGCAGAGATTTGGATATTTTATGATCTACGTACTCTTAGTTTCAAGAGAGAATTTCAAGACAGAGCATTTTTGCAATGCAGTTACAGCTGGGGCAGCAGCTTTCCCATTAGCCAAGATCCCTCCCTTACTACCATGTGGATGGGCTTGTGCRATCTCAGAGGCTATTTCTGGAGGGAAAGGATGAGTATGCAATAAATGGGAGGGGAATCTTCATGTAAGAGAGCGTGGTAGAGGAAGAACAGCACTGCTCCTTCTAGTCTGCATGAAGTCTGCACCTTTACTGTGTATATGGAAKGAGCATGTTTTGTTAAGAAAACTCCAAGGTTATAATGCGTAAGATGGAACACGTGCTTAAGAAAATACTTTTTCATTACTCACCTAGTACCAGCACGTCTCTCTCTCATCTACAGCTTGTTTCTGGAGGCTTTGTGATACATTGATACGTAATATTAACGGCAGTCTTTTGTCTAGTGCCTGATCAAAAACACACAAATACAGACAAAAAGAAACAAAAATTAGTCACTTTTTCCTCTGTGATGATTTTCCAGGATACAATTATGTGGATATGAAGCCAATGAAAGAATAGCCACGGGCTCCAGTAGCAGCAGATTAAGACCCCAAACTCATAACCTTCCTGCCACTGTTTTGCTATCTGTATCTCCTCTGGTGCCAAGGACCTTAATATAAATACTAATAATAACCTTAGAAAAAAAATAAATCTTGAAGAAGAAGAACCATTAGTCCTGAGATCAGACAGTCCTTTATTCTGACTTTGTTATTATGCAAATGCATTTAATAGATTTTTAACCTTTACAAATATTATATGTAAATTGCCAGCTCTTTACAAACAAGATTGTCTCATCTTCATTCCATTACTTCAGAAAAAAATGAACTGTACAGTAAGAGATGAGATAGAGCGATGTGATTTATTTGCATATACTTTAAAATTCTGTTTGTACATGCAGCTGGGGTTAACCAGTCAGATGGTCTTGTCATTATAGTTTAAGGAGTTGCTTTGGGGTTTTGTTTTTCTTTTTTTTTTCCTCTCTTTTTTTTTTCCCCTCTGATCTGAAAACCATGAGAAAATCAGAAATGCAAGGAAGCACACACAAAGCAAGCTTTTCATGGCTGTTTATTAGGCCAGGCCAAAAACAAAGGCTAAGTTGACATTTGAAAGGCTTGGCTGGTTGTGGTATAGCACAATGAAAAAGTTAGTTAGTGGCAAAAAATCAGTGCAGATGCAACTCATAAAAGCAGATAAATTCTTTGGCCACTGCAGTTTATTCTAAGCATTCCTTGTTTCTCCTGCCCCAAGCTAAATAGATCAGACTAGGTGAAGTGCACATGCTCTGTGCAATGTTAATAATATGGCTGTCCTGGTCACACATCACAGCTCCTCATATTCTTCCTGGCAAGAGCTCATACTGTATCTAGAGRCTCAATAAATGTTTCACAACAGAGCAAACAACCCCCTCAGAAGTAAGCTGTCAAAGCAACATCAAAATGAAGGTAGGAATCTTAGGAGTGAATAAAATACTGCTGCTTTCAGTGTACACAAATCCTGAGCTTCACCACACAATTCCTGTGGCTGCTAATAAGCCATGCTTTGAACTGCTCCTGCCCCAAACGCAGCACATCAGTGTGGTCCAGCTGTGGCCTGTGCTGTCTAAACATCCCTGGCCTGCCAAGAGGACCTTCCTGGCACGAGAAAGGAACAAGGAGCTTCCCAGCATGGGAAAGGCACGCCGGCACCCGATAAATGTTATATCCCATTTACTCTTCAGCCTCCCATCTCAACACAGGAGACTGTAACTCATACCCTCACACGAGTGTGAAAGCGCAGGCTACTTCTTAAATCTTACTTCATTGTAAATGAAATAAATGGAATTATACTTAAGTGGAATTGGAGTAAAGCACAGGCRATCTTTAAATAAGAAATGATATCGAGCTTAACTACATTCTGCATTTTACTSTGCTACAAGGTTGTATATACTTCAGGCTCTGATGATAAACGATCGTAATTTCCACACACAAATGGCAAACTAAAGTCCACATTTTATTAGTCGTTATATCACGGGAAAAACAAGAGGCAAGGTAAACACACACACTTTCTAGCAGTGGTGATTCATCCTGCCAAACACACAAAAAMACTTTTGTATATGGAACATGATTTCAGAGCCTCGTGAGACCAGAAAGCTCTCAGGGTCTCTAGAAAGAGATTAAATGTTAATTCCATTGCACTTTTTTTTTGTGTGAAATTCACTCCGTCTGTGAAATTCAACCCTGTACAAAGAGCCAGAATAAGGATTAAGCACCTCATAAACCCCATTTAAATCCTTAAAAAGGCTTCTGTGCAAGAGTGAATTCTACTCTCTGAGAAAACCTATACTATTAGCAATACTATGCCAAAAAATGCAGTCAGAGTCAGCTTGAAAATTTGTGGGGGAAAAAAAAATGTTGAAATTGGGGTGAAAAGTCTTTAAAATGTGCATGGAATTAGAATCCTAAAATAGTTTGTTCTGATAAATTATGAGTATAACCACTAAGGTCTGTTTTTCTTTTGCTACTGCCTAAAGAGTGGTAGTAAAAATTACAAGAACCATGTCAAGGTCAGTGAGAAGCTGTGGGGGCTTCTGGGCAGACTTTTCATTTTCAGGAATTTTCCCTAAAATTACGAAAAATGCCCTTGCATTAGAGAAGAATATGAGACACAGAAATGCAAGGCAACAACCGGTCTTCCGTAGTGTTCTCTCTGTAAGGTTCTCACTCGGATGAGTTAAACAAAGATAAAAAAAGAGAGATAAAGAACAAAAGAATGAATGAAAGGAAGCTCCCAAGTAAGGCAGAGGCCCTACCTGGGGGCCTCCTTATGAGTCCTAGCAGCTCTTTCTGGAGACAAAACAGTTATAATCTATCATCAGTTCATGTCCATTTAGTGCATGAGCTACGTGGCCAGAGGAGGTGAAGGCAGAGGTGGTTCTCCCTGTGCTTTGCTGGTGAGCAGGGAAACGGACAGTCCCTGCTCCAGACCTGGGAGGCTGAACTGGTTGGAAATTGGTATCAGAAACATTAGAGCTTGTCATTCCTCAGCTAAATCTCTTGGTGTCAGACTTACCAAACTTACCGACCTGCCATCACTGCTCCCACAAGCCGGTCGTATCCACCGGAGAGAACGGGACAGCGCGGAGGCCGTGCCAGCTCCAGGCCGCACACCTTCCCTGTCGGGTCTGTGGCATTTAGGGGCACTCCTCTTAAATGAAAACAACARTAAACAAACAAAAAGAAACCCTTTGCTTTCTTTTTTCTTTCACTTTTTCTCTCTTTTTTTTTTTTCAATTTTTCTTTAGCTGGGGTAAATTTCCTCAGCTCTCGCTTGTGCCCGAGGCAGCGTGGTGCTGCAATGCTCACCATGCCTGGGAGCCATAGAGGGTTCTCCACATGCTGCAGCTGCTGGAACGGGAGGGTTCACAGAGCCCGTGGGAAGGGTCTGCTTTATGTATAGGGTATCCATACAGTCCTGCATGTCACCGGTCCCTTTCCAGAAGGGTTCAAGCCTTACAGACACTGCTCTGCATGAGCGCAGCTAAGCGGTTAATGGGAGCAGCTTCTTAGGCCGAAATTTCCAGTATATTCAATTACTTGTTATCCAAAATCACAGACACAGGGGCTGCTTTTGGTAAAACAGAAACCTCCATACGCCCCACGCAGCATGCGGAGAGGCGGCAGGACTCCCTGCGCGCTACAGGCTTCGTAGCGCCCTGAGCGACAGGTTTTGTCCCGGCTTTTGTCACTAGGTGGCGACAGGAGAAGCCAGAACCACGTCCTGAGGACACCCTGACTCGCGGACGAACTCTGTTCCCTTTATTTACTTGGGAATCCGCTTTGGGGGCTTTCAAGCGAATAAAAGGGACGAGCACCCAGGCCTACGAGCTCCRTAGTGTAATGTATCAACCCTGGAGGTATAACCGTTTTGTTGCTTGCAACACAACCATTTTGCGGGGAATTCAACCCAACCCCYGCACGAGCCCCTCCACGCCTCCTTAGGCACACGGGAGCGACCTGAAAGCCGTAGCAGTGCTGCGGGACGGAGCGGCCCTTCATTTCCCGGTGCCGCTTCCCATTTGGATCCAGTGAGGTTCCCATTTTGATCCTAGGCTCGGGGGCGACCTCGCAAGCCTCGCCCTGGACGTGGCCCGTGACTTCGCTCCCCCGGAGAACGAAGCACGAGCGGGGCAGGAGGAACGTGACGGGTTGCAGCGAAAGCAGGACTCGAACCGGCCACCTCTGCATCCCGCGCGGCGCATGCGCGCGAATCGCGATACCACGTGACGGCGGCGGCGCGCGAGCACTTCCGTAAACAGGCGCGCCGCGATGAGTGACGGGGAGAGACAGCCAATGGCGGCCCGCGAGGCGCTGGGGGTGGGGCCTCGCCGGCGGCCCGGGCGCGGGAATGYGGGAGTTGTTAACGGCCACCAAGTAACGGTTGTTGTGTCGGGTAGTGTGGGGTGACTATGGCGTTAGTAGTGGGGATAGGGGATGGGGGGGGTCTCTGTGTAAGGGCTCTCTGCCCGGCTGCTTGCCTCGGTGTGAGCTTGCGGTGCTGGAAGGGGCCCTGGGGTCTTTACGCTTTAGTCATAGCTTCCCTGGTTCCTTCGGGCTGGGGGTGAGGCCCTATTCGTGCTTATACGTGTTATATTGCTTATACTGTTTGTGTTACTCCTGTTCGTGTTGTGGAGAAGGCGTGTGCTCTCTGGAACTTATGTGCGCTCAGCTCTGCTTTAATGCTGGTTTCTGCRTGTGCCTTTTGGTATTGTTAATAGRTATATGTAATAAAAAATGCCATTGCACTTCTTTGGAATAGCATGGTAAAATGCATACCTTTGTTTATGCGTTTATRTATTTTGGTTTAATGTCACAGCTTTCCAATGGAGATAAAAGCAGCCATCAAAAGATAYGAAACAAGGAGGAAGACAAGAGAGGCAGAGCTGCCACCCAAGTCCCGAGTTGACTGGAGACGCACTAAGAGGGASATCATCCTGCTGGGCAGCGATGAGGAGTCCTCGTTTACCTCTGATGATGAAGGATCTGCTGCATCGGAAGAGGAGGTAGATGAAAAAGATGAAATGGTTGTGATCAATAGCCTTTCAGATCGTGAGGAGAAAAGCCTCAATGGGGCCCTAACAGAGGATGCTGAGGACGAGCACATCACRCCCGGCAAGCGTAAAAGGTCAAGCACTTCTGTACTATATGACAGCGATGAAAGTGAGGGCAGTGATATCCTCGTTAGAAAAGTTTTTGCCAAACGCCACTGTATAATGGATGAAGACGAGAGTTCTCAGGAACGGCAACTTGATAAAACCTGCTCTGCAGAAAACATTCCTACTAATAGGAAACAGCAAGTGTTAGCAAAACTGAAAGAACTTGCAAGGCAAAGAGCTTCTCCAGCATCCTCCAGCAGTGGATCTTCAGAGGTTGGCATGTTATCTTTGAAATTCATTTGGTGAAAGTACGAAACATTGGGGAAAAAGGCTGATAGATATCAGCCTTTGCATTCTTTTTTTGTTATAAATTAGAAAGTTGTTAAAATTTGATGGAATTAATTATATTAACATGATAAGAATGCTTCCGCTGACACTATTAACTTGAATTGAGTTTTCATCATTGGAGAKTTAAGAATTTCCTTGTATTTGCTCYKCATTCTGATTTAGGCGTTCAGATGACAATGCAGTTTAGAATGTAGGTGCTTGTTTTCCTACATAGTCAGAAAGAAAACACATCTTTAACATTACTTCTTCCTTTTTTCCATTAAGAAGAGACACATGAAAGGTTTATCAAATCGTAATTATCAAGAAGTAAGATACCCATAGCTTGGAAATCTTGAGGTAGCTTGATTCCTACGGATAGACTGAAGGTACATGGAGATGAGTGATTTAAAGCTGGAAGTAGTACAGAATTATGTAATTTCGGGCTGTATTGTTTCTTGTTTATTAAACAAATGGAAGATCAAAAACCTTGTCTAGTATATAAAGTGCAAGTGCTGAAAATAATTTACTTTTGAAGCCCTTTTTTAAATTCAATTAGGATCCTCATGCTGAAGTAGAAGAGGAACCACTCTCTCCTTTGCCTTTCACATCAACAGAAGGTAGCGAAGCTGACAATGATAGCATGAGAGATTTTATAGATGATGATGATGAAGAGGAAGAAGATGATAATGACACAAGGAGTGAAAAACAGCCACAACAGAAAGAACTAGATCCAATGTCAAATAGCGAGTTGCTGGAATACTACGTCCCACACCGTAAGATTACAATAAGTGACAATTCAGTGTTTTTATGTCAATTGTATTGCCTTAAAACATGTTTATATATTGTAAATAGAAGAACAATACTGTTTAGGAGGGTATGGTATCTTAAAAGCAGAAATTCCTGTAAGGCTTTAATTTGTCTTGGGAGTAGTCTGCTCTCCACAGTAAACTTTTACAGTCCTTACAAGGGAGGGTATAATTTACTGAGGGAGAGAAAGGAGGAGGGGGATAGAACACATATTATTTTTATTTCCTGCAGTTAATTGAACAATTTATTCTCTTTTTTAGCGTTTAATGATAAAATATTCTTATTGTGCATTCCATCTGGTGAAAGGGCATGTGTGACTTTAGGACACGCTGATATTCTTTAAGATCATTCAGGTGAAAAATCCTATTTAAAAGCAGGATCTTAAAGAAGGGTTTAGGTGTTGTGTAGTAAAACTATTTTGAAACCCATTTTTAAAAGACTTGAAAAAAAAAATTTACAGCATTTTTACCATTGCTTACTTTTTTGGTCTGTCTTTTTTGCTTTCTTTCCAGTAACACGCTGTAGTCATTATGTACACTTCCAAAGAATAGTAAATGCCTTCCTCATAAATGCAATTGATGATACTTTTCTGAGCTCATTATATGGTAAGTAGATTGCATTAAACAATATAGCAGTGCAGGTACAGTTATATAGACACAGGCAGTTACTCTTGGAAAAGATGTGCCTCATGATTGGAATACAGGATTGTGAGTTCAAAGTCCTGAGGTCTGTTCTTAGTGTTGACTTTGTAACSTTGGGAATGACTATCTGAAATGGGGAGAGTAATCCTGAGTATGTATATGGAGTTGATGTTTTTAGCCCAGAGGTTACTTTGAGACTTAAGGAAGTGTTTCTGTGTAACTGAGCAGTAGTGACATTTCGAGGGTGAAGAAGCACTTTCAAAGGAGGTGAGYTGGCCTTACAGAGTTTAGCTGATTTCTGAGAATTTTGCATGCCTTAYAGCTTTTTCTGCAGAATTTGATGGAAAATCAATAATTACAACTAAAAAGATTACTGGATATCTGTAGTTTCTATACATTTGTACTTTGGGATAAAGGAAATAGATTTCAGCTATAAC
>PTEX01000179.1:982965-996529 GCA_003342815.1 Eudromia elegans | reverse complement strand
TTTTGTTTTTGTTTTGGTTTTTTTTCTTTTTTTCTTTTTTTTCTGAGAAGGTGTTTTGGGCATTTGGCTTAGAGTGCTGAATGGCAACTTCACACATATCTTCAAAAGCTCTGCAGAGATGGGATTAATGAGGRGACTGTCAGTGTCAGAGTCAGCTGAATGTCAAAGAGTAGAAGTTTTGGTGTGAGAAGGAAGAAAGAGGTATTAGAGAAACTGAAGTACACACCACAGACTTACACAATTCAGTAGTAATATTTTATTTTTGCAATTTAAAATGTCTTTCATCTACCACTACTCTTTCTTTCAGGTAGCTGTTTATTTTTGTTTGTTTGTTTGTTTTTATTTACCAAGTGAAAACAAGGTTATAAAGAGTAGCAGGTAAATTTAGCTTTAAAATCTTGTGACTAGTTTTCTGTTATCTTAGCTTTTTTTCTATTTGAAATTGTATATGCTATACAAGTACCCATATAGTTACAAGTAGCTGTTTCTATATAGCAAGGTGGATCACTTCCTAGTGGTCCTTCTGGTGTTTGGTTCTTTGAAGAAAGCAGTGCTAAAAGACTAGGGAGGGCAACTGACTTTACATGCATGTCTGCACAAGTACTGTCCAGAGCTKCAGCATTTTGATGAGAATCAGCCTAACCTGTTTAACTCCTGGAGTCCAGCACATATGTGGGAGGCAGTCATGGAATAATGGTAATTTTAATCATCTTCATGCTCATCCCTTTCTTTTGATTATATATTTGGAAGTATTTATGGTACCTAACTGTAAGCATCTAACGGTGCTGCTGAAGTTCAAACTTAGTYGTTGAGTTCCTTACGTGTGAAGAAAGAGAAAAGAGTTGTCCAAATTTCTGCTGGAAAGCAACTCAGAGCAGTTTGTTTTCACTGACTACAACCTCCTACCTTGCAAATTATAAACACCCATTATGAACTGGACAAAATCCAAGAGCATTTTTGTTTCTATGCTTTTGAATGACATTGAATGAATGGTTCTACATTTGGGATATCAGCTTTTCAGTTTGACATGTTCGTAGAGTTAATTTATGTATCCCTTGTGATACAGACTTTAAAATATATTAATTTATTAAAGGTGCATGAATCATTTAATGAAACCATTCAATGACAAAATATTCAAGTCATTCATAGTTTCTCATATTTAGAATAATAATGCCCATGAAAATGTTTTTGAAGAAACACGTACAATCCAAGATGGTCAGCAAATTAGTAATGACTCTCACTGAACAGATGGAACAAGACAAAAGAAGTATGCACGAGATATGTTAACCTCACTTTATTATCTGGATGACCGTTTCATTCAGCCTCGTCTTGAGAACTTAATATCTAGAAGTCGCTGGAAAGATCGATATAAGGTAGGTGCACTGTAGTAGTACACTGTAGTAGTGTTACTGACAGAGATTTCTATGCTCGTCCCTATTTCTCAGTAAAGGTACAACGATCACCATAATTACGTATTATTAAAGAAAAATACAGACTCATTGCTCTTTACATTATGTAACTGTACTTTAAAAAAAATCAGGAATATTTTTGTCAAAAATATTCTGTGTGATTATAATCACATAAACATTTGTGTAACTGAGATTCTTTTCTCTATTATCTGACTGCTTCTCCTGCTAATAGAGGTCTTTTCTGAGATTTTTTTTTTTTGTGACTTACTTATAACAAAATTGCTCTCCCTCAGCCCTAATCCCAACAGATAAATCAATATATTATGCACAGTATATTRTAATAAACTTTCTACAACCTCAGAAAAAAGCCCCGAAGACAATATACAATGATCTATTCATTGTATGTGAATTCATAAATAGTGTTTTAGYTGTGGTGATCTAAGGATCACTCTACCAATGCATTTTGTCTGGGATAGAGATGTGAGATAGCCCAACTGATCAAGTTGCCAAAAGCAGAAGGAAAGAAAAGAGAAAGAAGTGTTCAGGTGCAGAAACCATTTTTTAGTTCTGGAGAAAAAATTAATAAATTACATGAAGTAAAACTGGCTGCAGTGTTGGAAAATGACTGAAAAAATATACATTTGCAACTGAATTCTGAAAGACTTTAGATTGGATTCCCTCTAGTCTCTTTTGTATTAATTTCATGAGAATGAAGTATACTTAGCACGTTGTTCATGCATTTGTCAATCTTTAACTATGGAGATTCTTTAATGTTATTTGAAACTTATTTTTCAGGAGCGTGTGGATTGTTACCCAGATGTTCGCATAATCATGAAAAATCCCCAGAACATGTCTTGTCAGGCCTGTGAGCTGAATCGGTATTGCAAGTTCGATGTGTTGCTCTCTGGAAAGCTTTATAATAGTAGAACTCTCGAAGCAGATGATTTCATGTCACATGACAAACAGGTAACTTTAGACAAGAACCCTATAGTAATTATACTTAAACTTCATCTAGACTTAGAGAAAATAATAAAAAAAGAGTCTTACTAACACATATAATACATACATAATGTTAGAGGCAGAGGTTAAGTAACTATACTTCTCAATTTTCAAATTTGAGGATCATTTTGTGGTTTTTAAAAATAGTCCTTGATTTGACTAGGAAAGTAGGTTAGGGAGGAAGTCCTTATCTAGCAAAAAAGAAAGAATAGAGGCGTTTCCCAAACTCCTCTTTATCTCTTGTAGAAGAGATTGGCAGAAGTATCCTATAATGAACCTAGCATTTATCAGGATAAGAAACTGGATGTGTTTCTATTTTTTTTTTTTTTTTCATCACTATGACTGGGGTACTGTTTCCTGTCTACTCTTGCTACTTAATGTTAGTACTGGTAGGACCACAGCGAGTACAAGTTTCTGTAAGTACATCCAGMCAGGAGTTGAACCTTATGATAAGGAAAGAAAAAAGGATTTCAAAAATGTGATTGTGTTCATTGATAACTGTTGCCTTCARATCAAAATTGACATTTGCCTCCATTTTTCTTCTGTTTCAAATCTTCATTTGGAGTCTAGGGAAACTCCCTGCATAAACAGCATCCTACACACATGTGGCTCAGTGTGCTTGTCCTTTGAGGTACATGAGGAGGCCTTCTGAAATACATGTCAGCCAGGCCACCACCACACATGGATATTCTTGTATTCAATTAAGTTTGAATACAGCACTCACCAGTTYTAAAGTAGGATTTTTTGTCAGAGAACATTAATAGAGGATGCATGTTTTAGCATGCAAAAGAAACTGAGTGATGCTCTACATATGCCTGGCAATCTTGTTTTTCACCAAATACGTGAGAAATGCTGTGGCTTTTTTTTWAAAATCCCAAATAGATCCCATCTCCTTATGCCAGGAGCTTGATGCTTTAAATCAGGCATGACATTTGCTTTCGGTTTACATCTTTTCTAAGTATCAGAAGGCCTTTTCATGATATCACTGCAAAGCCTTTCACCTTTGTGTATGCCTGTAATGCTCTTAAGGCTTTCCCAGCAGGAGCCTTGCATTGATCAGCTTTCAGAAGTGTTGCAGAACACTTTCTTTTCATTGCTGCATTATCAGAACAACTTGTCCAAGTGGGAAAACATTTCCATTTAGGTAATCTTTGCATCCTTCTCTCTTTCAGTTGTCTTTACCAGGACACTGTGAAATATATTTTTCTGAATGAAAAAGATCTTTTGGGTTGTTAGTTAATGTTGCAGTAGGCAGTCACTTTAGTTAAATGAGCAGTCATTTTTGTTCCATTTCATAACTGAGGCTCTTGAAGGTCTTGAATTTTAAGACCTTGGATGTTTTTAAGATTTAGGGGCCTTTATTTCAAATATACAGCTACTGGTAGTTGTAATGATTATGTGTGCATATGGCCTTCCTAATTAATGTGATTCATGACCTGCTATGAGAAACTCAAAATACACACTATTAATTTGGCAAGGATAAATTATTGCTACAATTGTATTCTGAGTTGTTATCCGTTGTTGTATCCGTTGTATTCTGAGTTGTTATCCGAGTTATTAGTTCCTTCCCTTTCAAGTAGGTAAAATCCTTTGCTTTGTGAGGAATAGTTTCTAAGTGCAGCTGAAGTTCTTCACAGGGTTTCCTCGAAGGGGGAAATAAAGTGTCAGCACAAGATGTATTTGCAGCGTATTTTGCATTGGGATATAATGGTACTACTTAAGTAACAGTAAGGTGGAATTCGCCTTACTGAAGCTCAARCTTGTTTTGCATCCCTGTAGATATTCCAGCTAAGAGATCTGAGGAACATCAGTGTGATTATCGTTATGTGATAATGTTATGTGATATCATTAACGTTATGTGATATTGTTATGTGATGTGTTATATGAGCCTCTATGTGTAAGCATAATCTAGAAAAATCTATGCCACAAGATTTCGTAAAGAGAATACAAAAACTTCTGAGCACTATCTGCTGTTGCTCTGTTCTGATGACTCTGCATGTGCCTGCAAAGTAATAGAGCTAGGGTAGCCTAGTAAGGCTTTTCACCTAATCTTTTGCAGGAAAGCAAAGTGGTGGGGCATAGTGCCTTTGAAATTGTTTGCTAGTACTGATTTTGCAGTACATTGTATACATGTGCACAGTAATTATTATTCTTTGTATGACAGTCTCTAATGTAGTTCATTAATTTATAAATTAAGTTTTCATGGGGAAGATCTGCCTCACGTAAGCATCAAYAGTAAGTGAAATAGCATGAGAATTTGATCTTTACTCAACTTCCAGTCTAACCTCAGAAAGAACAGCAACAATCCAGTCACTGATTTCCAGGTTCTGTCCCASATAAAGCATTGGCTATTTCATAATCTGCAGAAGTCTTGAAATGTCCTATTGAATTTCAAGGCAACTTGCTAATTCATTTTTATTTTTTCTGAGAAGATCAGCTCCACCCCACCAGCTAGGGGAATGGGATTCCAGCTAGGTATATACTCAGTACTGAGGCTGTAGAACGGACCCAGAGAAGGGAGCAGCTTTGTACTAATACTTGGTACTGGTTTTCTTATGTGATGTTCATATTCCAGTAATGACCTGTAATTTAGCCAGCTAAAGGTACTATATTCAAGTAATACTGTTGGCAATGCATTTTTCAGCTTGCCCTTCCAATTGAGAAAGGGGAGAAAAATACAAAAGGGGTAAATGGAGCTACATGAAGCTGGCATTTCCAGAAAATAATTAACTGAAAGGGAAGACAGTTCAGCACTAACAGGTCGAATTGAATGGAAATACATGGCTTGACTCTTGCTATTTTATTTGAAAACACCCGAGAGAAGTAGATGAGGAGAGAGCAAAAACAGACCTCCAACCCTTTTCTTCTGCCTAAAGTTTTCCTTTTCTCTCTTCTCCGAAGTGTTCTCTGTTGCCAGTAGGCCTGAAGAGAAACAGCTGTTGCAGTTTTGCTTCAGTTTCCAATGTTTGTGAGTGCAGCTGCTAATTCCAATCCCTCCATGCTCAGAAAGAACTAAGCAGTTCGGTTATAGGTGACCAGGCACTTTTCTGTGCCTGTGTCACCTGTACTGTGGACAGTGCTTTCTGTTCTTAATTTTCTATTTCCCCTTATAACTCTTCTTAAAGGACAGGAATTCAGTCACTGTATTGTGTACTACTGTCAGGCATTGGTCCTGCATTCCATATGAAGTGATTTAACACAACTTTGGCTGGTGCAGCCAGCTTGAGTAGATAAGTTAAGCATTAGGATACAGTCACTGAGAAATGCAAAGGGAAAAAATTAGAATGAGCACAGTACTGAGATTCTTTCCAAAGCTGCATTCTGAAATAGTGTTGTATTTTTAGACAATCTTTCTTGCTTTAAAAGCACAATGCATAATAAGATTATATGGTACTTTACTATTTTTCCTCTGGCACATTTCCAATCTGGAAACTCTTTACACCTCCTCCATAAATAAACAATAAATTTTGTTGGCACACTATACTTTGGAAGCCAGAAGTACAAGTGGGTCCCAAAACAGCTTAGACAGGTTCTTGAAGAAGCTTCTTCTGTGCTRTGGAACATGATAGCCAGGATGATACAGAATGTCTTAACCACTCAGTGCAAGCAGTATCATGGTCTCTCTGTGTTTGTTTTGCTTCTTGTACTCCCAAGTACCTCCTGCTGCCTGTTTTCAAAGAGAAGAACTGAGCCAAGCAGCCTTTGAGCCTGGTGCAGAATGGTAACTCCTCTTTTAGGACAAGTAATGTTCCAAATATCACACCTCATTGCTTGGGGTACTTAAGTTCTCAATTGCTCTATGAAACACCGCAGATCAGTTGTTGATTCTTTGAGTATTTGGAATGATACTTCTGGAAACAKGAATAATTCAAGGTTATACAGTGGCTGATAGATCTTGTATCTCTCAGGTACCTGTAGCGGTAATCATTAGCCTTAGCTTTTCAGTTTAGGTGCAAGTATAAAACATTTAGACATATATGTATGTAATTATTAGAGAGCTTTGCAATACTAGCAACTTCTGACCTTAAGCTCACTTAATAGCCATTTGCTATCAGATAGAATAAAAGGTGGGTTTAAGTGAGTTTCCATTGGCTTCAATGATACTACACCTGTTTGTATCGGCTAGCTACTGCTTAATATATTCAAAAATTGATCAGAATTCTCTAAACTTGTCATTGTCAATAAAATAGGTACTGCTAGTGCACAAGTAGGTCACATGTTTTGGGCAACTGCTTACTGATGGGAACATTTTGTTGTGTATTATAAGCTTGCAGAAAATTAAAATACATTGATTACAATGTAACCTGCTCATACCTTAGAAGATTTCTTACCTGCCTGGCTTTATTTTATTGTATCTGTGGGTTAAAGTAGTAGCCAGTGCACTTCTGGGCCATTTGCAGAGGACGGATCCTCTGCTTGTTTGCCACTGTATGTACTTAAACTTCTTTTCTTGTGAAAATGGCACAAAAATTATTTATCTGAAATCCAAGATGGTCTCTAGGTACCAATGAACTCTGGCTCTGTTTCCCTCCCCGTATCTCCAGTTTTACGTATTCTTAGCAAAGACTTAAGATTGCAGAAGATTCTTGTAACCAATATACTAAATATTTTAAGGTAAAGACTTATCATTGCTTGACATCTTTCTATAAATTCTGAATTTAATATATGTCCAAACACTTTTGGTGGTGCATTTAATATATTCTTGATTAAGTACCTACTCTCATCCATGCTCTGATTGTGTATTTACATGTTCTTTTACCATTTCTTTATCTATAAGCACTGTTATAAAGCTAATAGTTTAATAGAACAGTTCCATCTTCTGCATAAAAGCTGCGGAATTAAAACTGATTAAGAATGGGGAGGTATAGAAACTTTAGTTTCTGCAGCATTTGTGCCTACCTGTACCTCCCAGACTGTTACAGACTAACACTTGTATAAACTTGTGTTTTTATTTTTTTATTTTTATTAAAGCAAAACTGTATATTATTTAGTGTACAAAATGCTAGAGTTGGTGTTTTATGTCCCTAGTATTGCCTGTAGAAGTATGACATGTAAAACCAAAATAATCAAACAATTCCTCTTCCTCTGCTTTCATAGTACAATGCTTTTCTAAAACGCTAGTGATTGTTACAAAGCTGCACCAGGAGACTACAAAGATGAAAGACCCGCAGTTACAAAAACGATCATGTAGAGGTTCTGCAAGAAAACAAGTGCTGATAAGCTGCCATTGCATAGACGTGCCAGCTGTCTGCTTGTTCAAAAATAGTTCTGCATGACTGAAAACAACATGCTCTTACTCTGCTTTTTAGGCATGTAGTGTCATTCTGTTTATTTCATTGTTCAAAAAAAAACTCACTAGAGGGACTTTATCCATTCTTGAGATTGCCAAGAGAATCACTGTYCTGAGAAAATAATTTGTCCACTTTGGTCCAGGTTTTGAGGGTTGGCACAGTCTGTGCGGATCGCACAAGAGTTTATCATAATCTGAAGCACTTCAAATACAAGCTGTACATGGATTGCAGCTCCATTGCCGGGCTGGATGGCGTTGAGGATGAACCAGTGAAAGACACAGTGGAGMGGCTTTTCAGCCGGCTGGAAGGCAACGGGTGGATTCAGAAGGTATGACTGAGTTATTTGAYGTGTTCTTCTGCAGCAAGCAGATAAAAGGAAGCCCGCTGAGATAAAATTTCTGGGTTTTTTTGATCAATCAGTTTTCAGTTTTTAGGTTTTAATAATAATAATTCAGTTTAGCCATCCAGTTCTGCTGCCCTACTCTCTCAAACAGCAGCATGCTCCTATTTTCCTATCAAGTTTGTTGACTTATGACATTAAGCYTTCATGCAGCTGCACAGTCTCTGGCTGTGGCAGGCAGGCAGCTGTCCCATTTGAAAGCAGCAACATGACAGACACAACCTGTAACTCAATAATGATCAGAAAAATTTGACATGAAGCACAGCAAGAATGTTTTGCTCTGCTGTTTACATTCAAGTGTTTTGACTTGCTCAAAACCACTTCATGAACTACTTTAAGACAACATGAAGTCGCACGTAGCAAACTTTCACATATCTCTGCTTCCAAACTGTTGTTGGCATTGCTGTTTATTTTTCAAAGAAAAAGCAATCCCATTATTAAGCCTAGATAAACTAATACGRGATTTATTTCATTTGCAGAGATATGATGATCTTGAAAAGTACATGAATGATGCAGATAATTTCCAAGAAGAGAAAATGAATTGAGTTCTAAGGCAGCCCTTTGGAAGAGGTTTTGTGAAAATTTCACAAGCCTATTTTATCTTCACKCACAGTGTCCATGCTTGATCTTCAAGATTCCTTTTAGGCTGTATTGTGCACAAATCTGTACGTCTGTAAATTACCTTTTAAGAATATGCTGTAGCTCTTTTTTTTTTTCTTTTTTTTTCAAATTTGTCAGTAATAACTTGAAGTTTTACTTCTTGTTTTAATGCACATCACTTTAATTTTCCTCTTTTTACTAAAAATAGCATCCATATATCTGTATCTGTGAAATAAAACTTCTGGCTATTTATGTTGAGCTGCATTGCGGAGAAAGGAGATGCTGAGACGTCTTGAATTAGGAATATTTAGTACTATAAAGGTATATTATACAAGAACATGCGACATTTTCCCTGTGCGTGTTACAAATTTGCAATCAGGTCCAAGCATTTAGAATKATGATTATGACACAGAGGGACCCAAGTGCAAACCCAGATCTCCCGTTTAGKAATCAATATGGACCATTGCAAGGTGACAGAGGAAATATTCTGCAGTCCTCAGTGCATTCGTGGCACAAATASTCTCCTCTCTTCCAGAGAGCAGGTGATGAGTCACATTCTGGGCATTGTGCAGCTGGGGCACCTTACAGAGATTTTAAACATCAAACATGCTGACAGTAACTTGCAGAAGAGGAAGAATTAAGAGAATGGATGAATGTAGTCATGCAAAATAAGCAGGAAAKCTTCCAGTGTGTCTTGACCACAGGAAGTAGGAGTTACTCAGGATCATGGTGCCTGGCCTACCGAAATTGAATGATTTCAGAATCAGAGTTTTGGGTATCATGGAAGTAGCTTTGGAAGAGTTAGGAAGAATTAAGTGATATTTTTTTTTTTTATATATATGCTGTACATAAAAGTAATTAGAACTAGGTGAAGCTACAGGGCACAAGGGCTTTGGATAYTCCTGCTGTATGCACATACACTTACTAGACTTCTGTGGCTGAGCAACTTAGTAAAAGGGAAAATACTGGTAGCACTCTAGAGTTTTAGAAATTGCTCTTTGAGAAGGAAACCTAATGGAGTCTATTTTCTTACTGATTAGTCCAAAAGAACATTGTTTGCTGATGGGTTAGGCAGCTACTGCCAGATATACTGTGTAAAGGTGAAATTCTGGTGATTTTTTTTTTTTCCTCAGATCTGCAATTCAGATTTGTCATTCACTATCACTGTGTCAGTTTTCCCTATAAGAAATGAAATAGTTCTATATTTTAAGAGGTTGAAATTTCATAATGGATTTTTAAGATACTAGGGTGAGATAACAGTGCCTGTCCTCCTTTTTATTAAATGCTTTTTTCTTTAATTACAAACATAAGGTTTTCAATCAAGGATGAAAAATCACAGTAAACAAATTGAGTCTCGCTSTCATGTAAACTTACATTGAATACATTATTTCCATACCTTACCTATTAGATATGTTATTATCCCAGAACTTTATGTAYACTTATCTCCCTGGTTATGAAAGCTGTAAGTAACTCTGTTTGCTCCTCTTTTTGCTTCACCGTCTCTTTTGGGAATGTTGGTGGAAGCACATCCATCAACTGAAATGTACTTGGGAATCCATCTCGAGCACATCAGTCCGAGGACAGCTGAAGGCCTTTCAGGCCCCACTGCAGTCTCCATATCCCTATATTATGCTACATCCTTGATGGCTTCCCTGGAGTAACTTTATTCTTGCAAATGAAAACAGTTTTGAAATGAATGGGTTTTGTAGCGTATACTGGAGTACTCTCTCAGGCATTCCCATYTAGTCTTCAGTTCTGTTACCTTCTGTAGTTTCTGAAAATTCTCAAGGAATGTATGATGCTTATTTTAAAATTTAAAATTAAATCACTGTTGCAATGAGTGGTCAATCTGTTACCTCACAGTGTATGAACTGATTACTACCAAATAAAAATAAGTAAATAAAGATTTGGCTCAATGAGTAGTGATAATACATAGAGAATACATACTTACTTYTTGCTTGAAAATTAAAACTGCCAAATTATTCTCGTGGCTAATTGCATTCATTCCTAGATATATACCATGGCCCATACCATGTTTCTCATCTCTTAACCTCCTCTTTGTTCAATTAAAAAAGTCTGCGCTACCTCCTTCTTTCGTATTCCTGCATGCATTGTTTTTCACATGTTTTTTTTTTCCCCTCAGCAGGTTTCACTAATTTTGTCTATGGTACCACCACTTGAACTAAGAAGGTGCCTAAAATTGACATTCACTGATTTCTRTTTCAGCAGGAAACTGATATTTAACCTGGCTTGGCAGAGCCRTGACACGATATTTGTCTGTGTACAGGCTCGCCTATTTTGATGTCCTTCTCACTGAGATTAAAGGAAGTGGTAATATTTTTGTGGCTCTTGCTTCACCTGAAGAGTTTCCACAGCACACATTGTGCAGCATCGTTGCATCATTTAACGTTTGTGCCTGTGCAACAGGAAATGTAAAAAACTTGCTTAAAGAGCCACATAAGAAAAACTATAGGTTTGAATTTCAAGGACCRACTGGAAATATTAATCCTTTTACAATATTACTGCAAAGAGAACTACCTAATCAGGCTTTGGCATCCAACAGTAATAAAAATATTTGCAATTTCCATTCTGTGGAAATATCTAGTGATGAGAGAAGTCAGAAATCTGATCAGCTTTTCGTACTTCCRTTTCTAAATCACAGAGTTAAGAGTTGGGGTGAGGTGGTTTTGTGTTTGGTCTGATAGGACACTTCAGACTATCCTTAGTGTTGATTTTACAATTAGTGACTCTAATTAAGATAAAGTACCTGTCTTACCAGACAATGAAGAGAGATCAGAATTTGATTAGAATTGGAGCCGATGATAAATKATCATATTTGGAAATTACTGTGGTTCTTGTAATGTTTAAATAGTCTGCTCTAATTTAAGTGCACTAACCTGACACTATGATAACGATAAAATTCACCTAGAAAGGTCTATGTGCAAGATCTGTCCTGATGTTCTCCTGGGAGGAAAGGCCTTTTTCAGCCCACAGTCTGTGTCCAGTCCAGGAAAAGTGAAAAGAAGTGACTTTCCTCTCCTTGCTCCCCATTTTTTCTCGCCTTGTCCTTCATCAGCGGATCAAGAAGCCATATGGCCAACTTGGCTAGCAGTAGCTTGCTGAGAGCATCGTTTTGTCAAAAGTGAAGGCTCCTCCTGTTTCCAAAAAGCAGCTATTTCTAGTACTAGTTCAGCAGGCAGTTACAGGCAATTCTCATGCTTTGCTCCTCTAGTTTGCTTCTATTTGAATAAATAAAGGCCTGTAGTTTTATCCTTCTTTATGACTTTCTGGATAAACAGAGTGGGTGTGTTAGCTAAACACATGTAAATGCAGTATCACTCCAGGAGAAATACCCAGCACAGAACAAATACACGCTACAGACTTGCTGATTCCACTATGAAAAAATATGTATTTCTAGTCTCTATAGAGGTGAGACAAAAGAATATAATGATCTAGCAGCCAGGAAATATATGAGAAATATGTGAGCTAGTATTTAAAAGAGCTGCTAGTACCTCCCTCATTGACTACACTTCCTTGAATAGTTTTATGTGAATTTTTGTATTTTTCTAGGCAGTGAATGATATATGTGTGTATATATATTCATAAGGTATTTATGTAATACATATAATGATTATATACATACATATGCTGGTGTTTGTAAAGCAGGATGGAGACAGTTTTTGTAGACCGCTCTAGAGCTCATCTTCTTAATTAAAAGCTCCAGGGTGGATTTACTGTATTTCCACCTTGGAAACACGGGGGGCAGTGTTTGCTGTGTATTGTGCGAGCAGGGACTTGCAGTGGGGCTCCGCAAGCAGCTGTTCGTAGCCCAGAAACTCACATGTTTAAACCACAAGGCACGAGAAGCTGTTCGGTAAAAATGTAAAGTTACGATTCCTTCCGTGGTGTCGTTGCTTTGAGAGATCGTGCTCTGCGTTGCCGAAGAGCCCGTGAGGGAGAACTCGCCCAGGCGCCCCGCTCTCCTCCGGGCCGGCTCCGCTGCTCTCGCACTCCCGCAGCAAGCCTGGAACTCCCAGCCACAACTTTACCTGCCGTGCTCCTCCCCACCAGGGGATGCGTGCGGCTGCCCTCTCAGCTGCAGCAGGACATCTAAGCCATAAAGAAGGAATAAAACCTTAGAGAGGTCTGAAGCAAAGTTAACGTTGTCTATTATTTCACAAACAAAAAAAAGAGAAAATCCCCTTTTTTTTTCCAGCTCTGCCAACCCATTGTTCCCAGCAGATGCACGCTGCTGTTACGTACCAAATAATAACCCTCGTTTCCTTGCTTGGGCAAACTCGAACAGAAAATGCCCTTTCCCGCCGCAGCAGCGCCCGCCCCCGCGCACAGCGGCCCCGCGCCCGGCCCCAGCAGCGCCGGCCCGGCCGCGGCCGCTGTCTGCGGCACCGACGGCGGCAGGACCCGCTGCGCCGCTCGCGCTGCCCCCCGGGAAGCCCCGCGCGGCTCTTGCACAATCCCCTCTCCGGCATGTTGCAAGGGAGCACGGGGGACGTTTCCCCGTGTCCGGTGTCCTGCATGTGTTTCAGGGGAACTTCACGGACCGTGCTGTCTCTCGGCTAGCCTGGGCTAGCTCGTGTGCGCCCAACTTCGGAAGGGGGCAGAAGGAGCGCGTTTCCGTAGTTCCCAAGCGGGACACGCGGGGGATTCCGGCTGCTCCCGGCGGATGAGGGCTCGCAGGCGCTCGCCTCGG
The DNA here is from genome assembly GCA_003342815.1 of Eudromia elegans. NCBI lineage: Eukaryota > Metazoa > Chordata > Aves > Tinamiformes > Tinamidae > Eudromia > Eudromia elegans. The sequence goes on along the minus strand of PTEX01000179.1, from coordinate 983,119 downwards.
GCYGCCGCGCCGTGCACCGCTTAGGCGCGGCGCAGCCCTCCGCTCGGCGAGCTCGTCCCCGGGAGCCCGGTGACACGCGTGGTGACACGGCGCCGGCCCCCGCGCGCGGGGACACCCCGGGGCTCCCGCGCGGCCGCTGGGCGGCTCCGCGGCG